>JAZGTJ010009921.1:0-18755 GCA_036877575.1 Botia almorhae | reverse complement strand
ATAACAAATCAGCCACCACTCACAACCACAGTAATCATGTCTCATAAACTCACTTGATAGTGTCCAAAAACCCTTATGAGTGTCCAAACTTATGTTCACTCTACACTGATTCAAAACACATGAAACTGGATCAAATTCAGCTCATTTTTATTCATCTATTACAAATGAAGTCTCATAGAACAAAAACAGTCCCCAAACACACATTTATTTACACACTGCAGAATGTACTACATATAAAAAATTACACAAACAAACACTTACCGACACATGGAGCAACCGAAGGGCCTACAAACACACAGGCCTAATGAGGAAATTACACAGAGGAAACAGGAAACCAGAGGAAATGAAAGACATTACAAAATACAAGACCTATCAAAATAAAAGCCATGACAAATTAAAAGGCAAATAAAATCCAGTAAACCTGTTACAACTGGATTCATGCTGTCTTTATATCAAATGTGTTTGACTGTAACTGATTTTTACACTTAAAAAAATTAGAACAATTTTACATACAATTTTGCCACTTATTGAAATTGGAAATGTATAGTTTATATAAAACAAAAAGTCTTTTATACCAATTCAGTTTCCTGTGAGGGGAGGGTGTATTTACATTACTGAGAGAGAAACATAAGTGATATCGGGAGGTGTTGATTTGTGTGAAATGTATGCTGACAGTAAAACTGATCTCTGGGCTCTTTTAGCTGCAGGCTGATGCACAGCACGACTTTCTGAACAGAAATCCATCTAGTAAGAATAAATGAGTCAAACTAACAGAGTTACAGTGTGAAACAAGCAGCAGGAAAAACATTGTTTCAGAGGCTGACAGATTCACACACTGAATGATGTGTTGTTACCTCACGTGATGCTGCTGTATCGATCGTCTCTATGGAAATGATTTAAACTCCAATCAAATCAAAACTACTTTAAAACAAGCTGTAATTAGACAAAGCGTTCAAGTGAACAATCAAGAGCTGCTTCATTAATGTGTTACAGAACAGACAGTTCAGTCTGAATCAATACTGACTGCTTCATGTGTTTGTTTGTTTGCTTTAGTTGAAGGCAGCTTGATGAAGGATTTAAACAGGGTTAATTGAACTTTAATAGATGAGATGCTGCTCATCATTGTTTACGCTAACAAGACTCTTTCTGTTAACATGTGAATTGATGAAGCTCCCTGAAGCTTTAGCCAAACCACAAAAAATGACCTGATACCAACAACTTGTTGAGTTATTACTCTATATTATATCTAAATGTGAACATTAATCCACCAGAAACTGCTGTAATATCTCATCCCAAATGGTTTCTAAGCCATTAAATTGACACAAGTTACTCAAGTCTGTGCAATATGTGAATTTTTTCGTAATTGTATCGTTTTGTCTTATTTTACATAAAAACACAGTTTTATAAACTTGTGAGGTTTTGTTGGGATTATTTTGGCAATTATCTTGACTAGGACTA
Source organism: Botia almorhae (assembly GCA_036877575.1). Classification (NCBI taxonomy): domain Eukaryota; kingdom Metazoa; phylum Chordata; class Actinopteri; order Cypriniformes; family Botiidae; genus Botia; species Botia almorhae. The sequence continues at coordinate 17,297 of JAZGTJ010009921.1, read as the reverse complement.
ACTAACATAAACCAAACAGGATTGGCATTGGCATTTGTTGTTTTTAGCGGGGTTAACTTTAAACCTACAACGATGTTTCAGAGACATTTGTATTCTGCTGCTGAAATCATCATTTTGTTCAGACAGAGTAATTTCATGAATATATAATGAGTATATTTGCTATAGTGGTGTAGAATTTGGATGAGGATGTTTGATGTTTTTAATGTATAATCAGGCCTAGCCCTGTTTCAATGTGAATCAGAAAGCCATCACACCGGTTACCGTGTGGAAACAGACTGAAATCTGTTCTTTAATGCAGATCCTTTTATTTTAGCCCTTTATCTCAAATGAGCCCATATCATACACAGTCATCTTTGGGCCAGATTGGTAGTAGGTAACGTATGACACTAGAGAGGGTACAGTGGTCAATACAGGTGTATCAAAGGCCACGTTCAGCAGAACAGGGGCGTGTGATGATAAAGACTCAGCATTAGTCACACACAGCAGCGCTCTGACTAAAGACAGCTGAAACAAATGATCCAAACTCACACTTCCCATCATTTAGCAGTGTGGACCGCAGAGAGCAAAATCTTGCATGCTGTCTGATCTGTGAAACTGATGTTTGTCTCCAGATTTTGTAAGTTCTCTATTATGGCATTTTAAAGTTTGGACACTCCTACAACAGGTTTACATGCATTCAAGTTAAAAGAAATCACTGTCAGTTTCTTGTAATACACATTTATTAAACATTCTGAAACATATTCAGTCTCTCTAAATGCCTCCTTTTTGTGAGTCTACGCCTTTCTGATTGGTCAGTTGGCCCAGTCTGTTGTGAACGTATCGGAAGTGAAACGCTCATTACCGTAACTGAATTTCAGCTCCGGAGCTTTTATCAATTCTCAGAGGCTGAGAGCCAGAAACTAAAGATGACACAGATGAAGTAGTCGCTCAACCAGAAACTCTGTCGGGGCACAACTTGAGCAGGACATTTCTCAGTGGTAAGTGCATCACATGATGTGTTAGCAGTGCTAATGGTATTTCTAATATAGTCACAGCTGAAAATCTGTGCTGTCATGAAGTACAACAGGTAGTATAAATAGTGTCTTCTTGAAATGAAGTAACCACGCAAACCAGCAGAGATGCGATTCAGAGTATTATATTGTTTGCGGGCAGTCATGGGCGGGGCATTATGCAAATGTGATACGCTGTGATGTATATACAGACCAGATCAGAGATTCGAATACGAGACAATGTCTTGTTAAACTTTATTTATATAATTTTATATATATAGTTTATATTCATGTACAGCTACTTTACGCACTGCGATAAAGGCAATATTTGAAAAAGCAAAATACAGGTACTTTAGGAACACATTGTATATGATTAAATGGACATCATGTGACCTAACACGTTAAGTTAATTAGTGGCCTCAAATGTTGCCTTGTTCAAATATCCGAGTCAATCTAAAAAGTGTCTCAAACAAGTCATGTGTCCATCTGTCAATAAATCCAGAATTCCTCATGCAAAAAAAGCTTGTTTCACAAAAAGTGCTCTGTCAGCATCACGGGGGAAGTGAAGCGAGCGAAGGCTCTCGACCTGTGTTTCAGCACTCACCGAAGTGCCTGAGCGAGCATTTGAAGCGCAGCTTTTGGGAAACTGCCACGTGGTGTCATGAATAATTAAAAGACAGTCTCTTGTCATACGATAAGGAGACAGAGTCACTGCTTATATGCTCATGTAGTAAAGTGCTTGAAAACATCCCATAATGTCACATGGACAGGATTCAGGATTTTAAACATGGACGATAAAAACAGTGCAAACATCCCAATATTAACAAATTCTTCCCTAATATTTAAATGAACAAATTAACTAACAATTTTATGACATGCAATGCAAGATCATCTTAGTGTTTTATGACCCTTTAAGATTTTAATCGATGGACAAAACTCTGAAATCTCACAAAACTCTCACATGAACTTAGCATTTCAGCTGGGTAATGCTAACCATGGGTACACATGAAACTATACAGTATTACTACACAAATTCATATTCAAATTCTGCATAAGGGCAGAGAACACTTTCATTGATATTTCCAGCCCACCATGTGGCCTTGTAGCAGAAAAGTAATTTTAAAGGCCACAAAAGTCAGTTCTAGTTCTCTGATGAAAGATTATGACAACAAACTCTTGCTGTGCACTTATGAAAAGCGCACAATAAAACCAGAGACATGAATTAAATTGGATCCATTTTGATGGATTTCATGTTGTTCATAATGAGGCTTTTAAAACTACAATTTATAATGCCAGAGACAGTGTACGCAGAAAAAGGATCATAGAAAAATGAAAAAAGACAAAATGAAAGAAATCACAACACTTACTATAGATTTTGTTGCTAATTAACGTTATTGAATCGTAATATTAACGTTATGTTGATATTATTATGAACCTCAATGAGCTGTTCCACAAGTTATATAGGAGCTGTAACTAGGCATAACGACACAGAAGATTTACATAGAACTAACTAAAGCACCTAAACACAGAGCAGTAACTTCACTCTCCTCTACAGTTCCTCTCTCACAAGCTTTCCTCCGCACAGCCAATCACAGCCAGCCTTCATGACAGATGGCGTGAGGGGGCTACACTGCTGCTTTAATGTGGCTGATGCGGGGGGGCTAGTGCGTGGCCAAACGCGTGGTGCGACTATAAATGCTCTAGATAGAATCAACCGTACAGTCAGCAGCACAGAGATGATGGATATAAAGGAGAGAGATTCATTACACTAATATGAGGAGGAGGCTGGACAAGATCACACAGCAGGAGCCAATGAGGAACCGTCAGGAAATCTCATGTGACAGTCAGAATTTTGACTGAACATAATATCAGTAACACTTTGCACAAACACTATTAATATCAGCTGTGTGTATCATTTAATGTGATTAAATGATACAATGAATGTTAGGGGACATTTCACGCCAAAAGGGGAAATTAGTCAAACTTTTGATTTCACAGGCAGTAAACATGAAATCTCAATGGCTGTACATTTACAAGCATATTAGACTCGACAGGGTTGCTACTTTCAAATAGTATAGATTAGCAATATAATTCATTAACCTGTTGCCAAGCAACAGAATTCAACTCATGTGCTGTCACAGGCATGCACATATCAACAAGTCATTTTAAAGGGTTTTGAAATGTACTTAATTAATCAGAATATAAACTATCCCTCTTATAATGGATGATTGATTCATGCGATTTTATCGCATGAAATGCGACTCACCACAACTCCATCATCTGTCACTGCTTCTCTGTAGGTGAAGTTGCACACGGCCCAGGCCAGGTAGTATGTGGACATGCGGGGCGTTCTGGAGAAATGATTGGTCACCCATCCGTCCTCATCAGACGTGGAGGTCTCCACTGGCATGTTGGACAGTGAGTGATACGAGCTCTCGTGTTTCAAGCTCACTCTGAATGTGGCTTTATAGACGGGCTCATCGAAACACGGGAAGGCCTTTCTGGCATGAGTGGGTGAGAACTGCGTCACTGCGAGATACCTGAGAGAGAGAGACAGAGAGAGAGAGAGAGAGCAAGGCATTAAAGTGGTGCAGGATTTTAAAACAAAAGTTAAGTTTAAACTGCATGTTATTTGACGATCACCTGTACATTAGCTTGTGTTTACAGATGGCTGTAACTGTAGCAATCTTTGAGCATGGCTACTAAATCAATGATTGTACATTAAGTGTCAACGTACATTGACTGAGCGCTACAAAAATATAATGCAAAATATAGTCATACCATCACTGTTATTATATCTGGGTGTCTTTTAAGTCACAGTAAATATGAAACACATCTGTGACAGCACAAGGCAAAAAAGCGCAACAGACCGTGTGAACATAATCAGATATTAAATGTAAATCTTTATTTCATTAGACGCAAAGTCAGAGAGCAGGGAAAGAGATTTGGGGAGGAGAGAGAGAGTGAGGTATTGGCTTGTAGAGATTACTGCATACAGTGTCAGAAACAGCACTGCTGCTCAACAGCTACACCTTCATTTCCAGGAAGCTGCATTAATGGATCTCAAATCTCTGAGGGGAGATTTTGCCCCCGCTACCTACAGCATGTGCCACAGAAGGGGTATTCTGCTCTCGTCTGTCTCGTCTTGAAAGACACCTGAAAGCGACGGTGTTTTCAGCATCTTTACACTGTTCAAAGGTCACAGTTGAGCTGCAAGCAGACGAAGGACGGTGGCTCGTCAGAAATCAACCGTATTTGTTGAAAACAGATCAATATGAGGTGGGAGGAGATCAGCGGTATCAAATCTCTGCTGTCAGACACATGAAGGTGTTTCAGTTTGTTGCTAAGGCTGTTGATCACCGTACCATCACTGAGGTGCAACGAAAGCTTAAAAAATAAGTTAAGGATTGAGAAAAACTTATTAAATCCACAAAAAACCAAAGCCTGGTCTAAGCCTGGCTTGAAGGGAACTGAACACAACATTTGTGTTCATGTTTAACTACATAAAAACAGATGTTTTTCAAATCTCATCTGATTCCTGCTGTTAAGTGTCGTTCACTAATATAAGAGCTGCCAGCAGGTGCTGATTACACTAAACACAAGCATCTTCATCGCCTGTGGAGCTGAGAGTGGAACTGAGAGTGGAACTGCAGGATGATGTTTGCTCAACAGGCTACAAAATATATCTTATTTCAAAGGTGTTCAGTAGATCTTATAAAATCATGTGGAGAGAGGAGACAGCTGATGGAAAGGCAAAAGGTTTAAAAGTTTTTCCCATGAAATGAATTCCAAGATTAAATATTTACATTACCTCTCTGGACAGTTGAATTTGGGGAAATATTCATATACGCTAAATTTTTACCTAAGAATCACTTATTCCGATCTGTGGACCAGACAGCACTGAAGAAAATGGGCTACAATACAATGTAAACACAAGACTCACAATCTAAGCAATTCTACATGAGATTCAGCTCATTATCTGATCATATTACACACACATCAGTTTTTAAACATCTGAAATGAATCTATCAGGGGTTTCGTAATGTGATCAGTCACATCATTTACTTCAATACCCAGAAGTTCCCCCAGTATTCATTCAGATCTGTGTTGAGCTCACTGACCTCCATCTTCAGTTAAACACTGTAGATACTGTCAGAAACTGAGGTGGAACTGATAACTTACGATGAGGACAACACTGCTGGACTAGAGGTTACGATTACACACAAACACACACAACAGGCAGTGTGGATAATAAAGAACCAGAGAGATCATGTTGAATTAACTGGACTTGTGGCACATGCGATAATATTTGGCAAGAATCGAGTTTTCAGTCTTGTGTCTTGACCGTGTTTGTACAACTCATCACCTCATTGTTTTGTTTACACATTGTTTACACGTTTATTTGTGTGTCTTGGGACAATACATGCAATGCTGGGATAGAATGCGCAAGACCTCCAATAAATTAACACAACCTAAAATAAAACATGGTAACCCTACTTTCTGTTAAAACACAATCGTTGTTTACGTTATTAATACTAAGAAACAACCGTACCAGCTACAGCAGCTAAAGCGAAAACTGCAGTTAAAAAAATATATATAAAGTCAAAACCAGTGTGGATGCACTATAAGAGAGAATTAAAGTTAGTAAGTAACTTAAATACTTAGCATAGTAACATGTTTCTGTAACAACATGTTTCTGTAACACAGTTCTCGTTAAAGCACCAGTTTAATACAGTTATCGTTATTAAAGCGCGATCACACGAGCAGCACTCCGCCGCTGGCTGCACGGGCGTGTATCACTCCGCCACAATAACCACAGAAAATAATCACAGCATGATGCTGATAAACAACCAACACAGAGATCTAACTGCGACACTGACACACCACAAAGTTCACGCATTACACAACAGCTCAACGGAAAAGCTGTAAAGAAGTCAGTAAAAAACCCCACTAGGGAACTACTTTATGACAGGGATACCATATTAATTTAGGATTATTTTATAGCGGCAAGAACTGTAACTACGGTAGTTTACCTGAATTTGGCGACCATGACAACAGTAAAACATTAGTTCAAGTACTATAGAGTTTGAGACATGTATTACCTTCTTTCTCCATGTAGCACGTATGAGCTGCGGAAAAATCCTAAGAGTTCATTTTCAATCTGCGCATCAAATGTGATGTTGATCTTATATGTTCTGAGGGGCTTCATCTCTCTGTGCAGCGCGATCACATACATCTGGTTGGGCTGGTAGTGGAAGCGCCGGTGGATCCTCATGGCACCTGGTTTCTTGCTGTCTGAATACACCAGCACTTTATCCACCTGCAGCCTGTCCGTGTGCAGCACGATGAACTTTGTGGAGTTGACGCATTCAAACTCGATGTTCACCTCACCGGAGAAGGTGAAGTTATCCATGTACACGGACAGTCTGAGGTCGTAGTGGCGAGGGCGCAGGGTGCCCGGTAAGCGCAGATGTCTCCAGGGCTGCTGGACATCCTCGGATTCTCTATGACTGATGTTTCTGTCCCGGGACTGATTTGACTTGCTGTTACTGGAGCCGTTACCGGTCAGAGCTCCGCTGCTCTCCGCGGCGCATCTCTCGAAACTGACGCTGAGCGTGATGGCGATGGCCGTGACGATGATGAGGGTGAGGATGGAGATGGCGAAGCCCAGCACGAGTCTCTTGTTCACCGTGATGTGCTGTTCGGTCGTCCGGGGTCGGACCACCACGCTGTCGGCCCATTGATCGGACAAAGTCCGTCCGTTCCTCATGCTCATGTCCTCAATCCCCATCGACACGAATGTTCACTGCGTTAATAACGGGATTAACATTCAAACGTCAGAGCTTTTCACAAGAGAGAGAATATTTTTAATTAAGCTGGGTTTTATATTATAAAAAAATAACAATGAGTATTTCGTTATTGCACTCCGCCTTAAAACTGGTTGAATTTCTGATAAACAAAAAGATTAATATTCGAAATACTAAGTTTATTAAATCTAAACGTGTCCGTATTGCACAATACAGATGAACAGAAAAAAAAGAAAAAAGTGCATTAATCTCACTTAAGACAGATCAGACACTAGATCAGATTTCGAGGGCGATATTATATTCATTTAAATCAAAACTTAACTCGCAGCGCGTGTCTGAACCTATCCGTGCCGTCAGACCCTGAACCGCATCGACTGAAATGCAAACAGTTCCTACCGCACAACATCCACGCAAATCCGCGACTGCTGATCGGACATGAGTCTGATGGGCATTAAGTTCCGGCACACCTGCTTCATGATACATCTGAAGAGTGTTTTACATGTCTGTTCTCTCTTTTCATGTCTCCGTCCACCATCCTCACCGCCGCTTCTCTCTCTCTGACGCGTCCTCTCTCTCACACACCCCGTGAGGTTCTCTCTCTCTCTCTCTCTCTCTCTCTCTCTCTCTCTCTCTCTCTCTCCTGAACAGACAGAACTTCCGCCCTATATGCTGTGTTCAGTTTAATTGAATCAGATAATATTCATGAGGGTAAAACTATATGAATGCCGTCAACAATGAAACTAAAACAAATTAGATGCGAGGGAAAATAGGACATGAATCTGAGACTTGTACCTGTCAAAACTTATAGACGAGCTGTGACAGTATTTCAACATAATGATTACACGTCACGACAACAGCTTTCAGCGGATGTAAAGACTCAGTATTCAATAACCTGTACTGAGGTCTTTTTTATTACAGAGGTCGAAAGAGAGCCCAACTTTCTGTGTAATATATATACAGAGTATATATGTGTAAGTATACGTGTGTGATCGGTCAAAGTAAGTAACTTAGTGCTGTGAAACAGTATGAGAGTGTGTTTCTGGGTGTGCAGTGTGTGTGTGTGTGTGTGTGTGTGGACAGGGTTTCCTCACATAATGAAGTATACTCATATGCTGCATGGGCTGCTGTCCATGGTGCTGAAACCAGCGACACCGATTCATATTGTGTTTTCTCTGCATGCCACTGCATCTGCCATTGGTAGAGAAACAGTCCCGCTGGGAACTTTCACCATTGGTCGGTTTGTTGATTGATCATCGAGTTATTAATGGCTTGCTAGTTGTCTTGTCATATTTACCGTTGCTAGAAAAACTGTATGAATTTGATCACGGGATTTATTTTTAAATTGATCGTCCATCTTTCATCCATTAAAGATTGAATTAGTGACCCGCACACAATCCTGTAGCTCCAAACAGTGTCCCCTTTACACACACACACACACACACACAGTTTTCAGAGTCTGTCATGACAGCTCCAAATAATACTCTCAACCTGCAGCCGTTGGCATGGCTGGTTAAACAGCACAATAAGAGGAGAGCACTTAGTGTGTGCAGAGACCATAGAAGAGCAGCGAGAGACGCTGCGAGGTGTAAAGATGACGTGAGATGAAGTGAAACCGCTACACAAATGTCTGTTTTTATGACATGTAAATGTATGTGAACTGTGTGGCTCTTGTTAAGGGAGGGATACAAACGTAACAAACGCTCAGCCTTGAGTGAGTCTGAGGGGATTCACTGAATTAAATAAATTGCTAAACGTCCTTGAGGGCAGCTGTGACTGCCGCCACATAGAGGCTCATTTATGCCGAGAGACGCAGAGACGCAGTCTATATGCACAAAGCAGAGCAGAGATACATCTCCCCCTACAGTCCAGACAGAGTATCACACACACCACAGTTTCTGTGTAAGTCACCTCATCACTTAAAAATGTCTTTAGACGTCCCAGTCAACATGTGGAATGGGTTTGGGGCAACAGCAAGGGCTCGAACCAGGTGTTAAAGCAAAAACATATACAGTGAGCCACTGTGGCACCCGGCAACACTACTGCACCTGTTTACCTGAATAATGAAATACATAGGGTGGGGAATAAGTGGAAGTATATATATATATATAGTATTATATTCTATGTGATTGTAAGTGATAAATGTACTAAATACATGATAGCACCATGATACATGTAAAAAATAAATTGTTCAATGTAATTTTGTCATTTATTTGACACTCCTCAATTTTGGGAATTTCTGTCCCTATTTCTGGAGGTTATGTACAAAACTTAACAAGATTTGTTTTTACTAAACTTCTAAAGAGACGCTGCAAAACAGGGATGATATGTAAATTGTTTGGGTTGTGTATTTCCCCGTCATTCTCTCCACACATTAATTATCACGATTTTCTCCACTGGTTGTCAGGGCAACAGCAGGTTTACACTTTCTACCCTGTTTGGGTCGGTGACAGTATGTAATCAAATATAAGCAGCTGCTATTAGAACTGAGGAATACACTGCAATTATGAGCCTTCGCTTGTTCACTGTGGTTTACTAGTCTGCAACCCCCGCCACATCACACCCAGAGTTTGTGAGGTCAGAAGGTTTATTCGAAGTCAAGAAGTTAAAAAGTTGGTAACAGAAACAAAGTTTGTCACAGTCGGATCAGCTAAGATATTAAAACACCGTTGTGGTGATCTGGTCTCCCAGACAGTTGGAGGGTCAGATTGCGTCTTACGTTCTATTTAAATTCATAAGGTCTCCTATCTTAAAAATGAACCCAGATCTCTGTTGTTTGCATGCTATTTGTAATATGGTCTCAAACTTTGTTTCCTCCTCATTCTTTTAGTTTTTAAAACCAGTAGACAGACCCATCAGATATTAAGTAAAAACATAATATAATATAATTCTGTTTAAAAATATAATTAAGAGTATAAACATACAGTCATATATTTGTCATATTTCTTCCCTCTATAATCCGTCCTGTGGTATTGTAAGAAGACCTGGTGCATCCCAGTTACAATTCATCAATTAAGTTACAAACAAAATAAATAAATGGCCAAATGAAGCTTCTAGAAGCTTTTCTTGTGTGGAGATTTAGTTTGGCAGACAAAAATGGCCTCATCTGTAAATCATGTGCTATGTTCATATCAAACATGATATTTAATACAGGAAAAGCTCACGTTCATATCAGAAACCAAGAGAGCAGATGAATATTGAACAGATACATGTAACTAAAACTGACTGTGAATTTGAGCTACATATACATTTGTTCTCTTTCTATTATCATATAAACAGCTGGATCATCTGAAAGCACATCAAAAAGACAACAGAAAAGAAACTCACATCAAAATATTTACATTAACATCAACACAAACATCTGCTATATTTCATACTTAAAGCTCTCTCTCTCTCTCTCTTGTCTTGTCCTGGGTTAGGGTTGGGTTATAAGGGTCATAAGGACTATATGAAATGTGTTGGACTGAAGCTAAAGAACTGAGATTATCTGTCTGCTAGCACATAGAATTGTTTAGTTTCTGTTTTAGTGGCTTGTTTACAGAAAGTCACAGCAGTTTTATTAAGCATACAACATTAAAACAATATGTATAAAACATTTTAAAAGCCAGTGAGACATCTGCAGCTAAACATAAGCTTATAAAATAATGCGTAATAAAAATAAATGTAAAAATAAGCTTCCAGTAGTGATCTGAAAACACAAGTATTTCTGCAGAGACTCCGTCCATCTGTTCTCAAATACAAGCATTTTTAGCCTCGGGTCTAATTCCTTCAACTACTCATTCATCAACTACAAATTATTTATCATTTAAAAGACTATTCCAGCACAGACGACTGCCAGAAATATTCATGTAACAACCATCAAAGAAACGCCATAGAAACAGTCCAGCACAACATGAGAGAATATATAAGACAATGAGAGCTGTCACTATTTTTATACTCCACTAACAGTGAACATGACAAGGTCACAATCATCTGCTCACAGAACACACTCACACACACACACACACACACTCACACACACACACACACACACACACACACACACACACACACACACACACACAGTGTGTCATCTTAATGTGCCACATCAAGTCAGAACACAAAGATCTTACACAAATGTGTTTCTTTCAGTTCCTCCACTCTGTACTGAGCTTCATTACTCTCCAAATGTCATGAAAAATATAGTGAGACACTTTCAACAGATTTAAATGGCTTCCAACCATTTTATCTTTCAAAGATTGACTTACACCAGTACAGTGTCCAAGACACCCACAATCAAGTTTCCATGGTGTTTGGTGGAAGCATTTATAACATGGTTTGCCGAACAATATGATTATGTATTAAAGTCGGAAATATATAGAACATTCTGTTTAGTACACTGAGCATCCAAGAACGTCCTGTCCATTTAGGATATTAATACGTCATTATGGAAAATAAGAAGAATAGAAATTAGTGGAACTTTGGAAATGATGTTTGACAGAATGATCACTACTGTTAATCAGCCAATAAAATTAATGCCAATGATCTCAATGTCCAAATATCGGCTTCATAACCCGCCTGGCTTCAAAGTCTCTCACACAATTATATTATGATTTAATATCACAAATAATGCATTGAAAATAAACACAATTATATTGTAACACAATGAATTCTTCCCCAGTAGGACATACAGTAAAAATGTAGTTGTTTAAATTCTGACAGACCGGACCGGAAGAGACGAGACCAAAAACAATGTTGTGTGTGTTTGTGATGAGACAGATTGATACAAATAAAAACCAATAGAAGCCAAAATACACAAAACTCCACCCCAAGTCAACCCAGAACGATTCAACCGGCAAACGTTGTTTGAAAAGACACCAAGTTGTGTCAGTTCACAATAACAACAAAGCCCAGACATGTGAGGGCAGATCTGTGACTCACAGACTCGCTCGTGATTGGTCTAATCTCTCTGTGAAACCCATCAAAGCGTCACCTAGTGAAACCCTAAAACAAACTGCAAATGAAAAGAAACCCTTTTAATGTTGTTATTGTTCTGCTTCAGTCAACATGTAGTGACCGTGCTGTGCATTCATCTGTGCTGCGTAAACCTGTTCGTGCCTCATTTTCTTGCTCTGGGCTTCATGCATGAAACTCAAGGTCAGAGATCAAACTGAAGGGAGCAAAACAATGCGACTGGCAATGCCTGAGGCAAACTTATCACCAGCTGTGTGACTAACAAAATGCTTTCAAGCTATTTCTCCACGCTGAACTCACACACCAAAACAGAGAAGCCCGTGTTGTTTGAGAAAACAGGCTACTTGCACCTTTATCATAGGTAACTGTATACAAGAGCATCTTAACGTATCTCTGATTTTGTATTCTGCTGCCTGTGGCCTCCAACCATTCCAGTGTTTCCTCCTGCTTTCATACTGATTCTCATTAAACCTCTTGAACTCATAAGTGTACTCAAACTGAGTCTTCACATCTTCAGGCGCTGTGTGGGACTTCATACAAACCTCCACATTCACTCTTTAAATCCTCCACAGACTCCCACTGGAGGATTCTCAAGCAGATGAGCATTTTAATAGTCAAACTGATCAGCTGATTTCATGCCATCAGTTGCTTTGCATTTCAAGCACATGATTGACAGACTTCCTCCCACACCGACCCGTTTCTCCTGAAAAGCAGAAGATCTCAGCCGTCCGTTAACATTAAAAAACAGAAACTTTCTTCCGTGTGCACTTCAGTGATTTTGGATTTCCCTCAGAGCACTAAAGCTGACAGGATGGACTCGTATCATAAGAAAACTACAGTGTCTATTATGAGTATCATTTTCTTGTGGGTTTGTTCTTGCAAGAGGAGGTTCTTGTAAACTATTGGGAGAAGCCAACAGCCCTTGAGTGGCAGAAGTCTCGTTTATTGTGCCACTTTCTCTGTCAGACTTAGAGTCTTAATCTTATGGTCTTATAATTTTTAAATATCTTTGCTGTGTATTTAAAACAAATGATAAAAAAAGGAACATTTCTTCTACTTCAGTGTGTTAAAACTGGTTTCAACCCGACAACCTATAATCGAAGTAAAATTGTGTGTTTTACCAAGAAATAAGGAGATGGCTGTGTGTTTCAGTTGTAGAAAAATAAGGCAGAAAGAAGATAAAAACAAGAAAAGTTTTGAAACTCTTATAAACATATTTCATCATTTTAAAGCATCTGCTTGTGTTATTAATACGCGTCACATTATTGTACTATACATTCATTTAACATCCCCACTAATTGTAAATAAAAGACTACAACAGAATTACTGTCTCAAGCCAGTTGCATTGCAAACTGAATCATTCACTTCTGCAGAAGTAAATCTACTGCCGCATGTTTTCACAAGTATATAAATGCAGGAACAGATTTTCACAGCCTTAAACTTGTTTCCAACCCCCCGCGCAGAGTCAAGGACAGCTCAGCTTGTACTGAGTACCTTAAATATTTACTCTGAAGTAAAGATGACAGAAAAATCAATGATTTCAAGTTAAGTTCAAGTTCACACTGCTGAGTTTACCGCCGGTTTCTGGAGGCCTTTTTCCTGCTTTAGTTAGAATGTTATATTAAGGTCTTTTTTTGGCATTCAGCAGTACTTCATAAATACCTCAGGGTGTAATTTGCATATTTAAAAGAGTTCCACTTACTGTTTGCTAATCTCTTGATGCACCCTCAACTGACCGCCCACAGTCTGTTCAATAATCATCTGATGCGTAGTACACACAAAACTGGCAAGCACATTTTCAGTCTGGCAAGCTCTAATCTGATTGGATGGTGTAAGGCAACATTCGGTAGTGGGTTGAACCGGTTTTTATCATATTGAGAAATGGTATAAGGTATCAGGTTGCCACAATGAGAGTTTTAGATAAACTATTCTTAGGATATAACAAAGCTTGCCAGGTTAGCATCTTAGCATTTAGTAAATGATACACAACCATGACTGTGTATTCCGATTATTTTATCCCTCTATAAAAATAAAAAGGAAAATATAAGAAGCAGCTGCAGATTTCCTGTAGATGTAGAGAACTTGCAGAGAACTTCTCATGTAGTGATATCAATAGCCATCATGAACAGGTCTTATATTATCATTCATATGGATTTCAGTGTGTTTAAATGTGTGCCTACAAAGACACTGACATAAAGACAAAGACATAAATTGTGTTTATGTAGCAGTGCTAAAATTTTAAAATAATGGGCATTTTAAAATAATGATGTTGGCTGATGTTGGAATCCAATACTGAAAATCATTATATAAAACACTGACCATCATTACATCACAATAAAATGCTTTTTAGAACGACAGACTGGTTAATAAATCATAAAGCATCAGTGAAAAAGGCTCGTTTGATCTCAGTTTGATGTGTGTATGTGATCTTATGAGTAATGACATAAACACAAACACTGAAATACAATGAACATAACAGTCACAATACAGACGACTGCATCAGTTACAGTATTTATCATTTACTGTAATAACACACATGAGCTTCAGTTCTTCTACTGACTGTACATGATCACACACCTCTACAATGTTTCTTCAGTACAGACTTTGTTAGCATGTAATAATAACCACGAGAGAATCATGACTGTGTCTAAAGACATAAATAATGATGTTGATTAAATAAAACAAACAAACGATGATAATACGAGGAAGAACCACAGGAAGTGATGAAAGAGAAATAAACATCTACATTTACTCTCTTCTGCATCAGTGTTTTGTCTCACACAGGCAGTTCAGCACCACGGACAGCAGCCAAACACAAAACCATCACAGAGCTGTTTAGAACCCAGACAAAACCAATAGATAACTGAATCATAAATACAAATCATATATTGGTTTATATTAATAACATATATAAAGGGCGCTAAAATTAAAAGGTGTACATGCAGTAAATCAACAAAGCATACATTTATTTAACAACAATAAAATGTGGACAAACAAGACACGTTGAATAAGCTGATGGAACACCAGTAAAGAGGTTTACATTTAAGTGAACCTCTGCTATGGGGGAATAAAACCAAAGTTTATCAGGTTTTGCTTAAACCAATTTTACAGTTTTTCCAAAAGGTCTGTTTTTCTGTCACCAACATCTGGTCAGATCTGTACATTACCCCCCTCTGGTTTCATCAGCTCTCCTGACTCAGGTCATGTGCCAAACATCAGAGGAAACATCAGACAGGAAGCTTCAGGCTGTACTTCTGTGCTAGAGGAGCTTCTGTTGTTAGATGCTTTTGCCTTTTATGATTCTAAAGCACATAGTGAGTGTTAAAGACAACAGCCTCCAATCTTTCACCCATACGCCCTGCAGAGGCTGAATACCGTGGATACAAAAAGCTATTCTCAATCACAGGTCAGTCACTGATGCAGGACATTTGTTTCTTTGGCAAGTCAAGCTGCAAACGTTCAGCTTTGATACGTTTTCAATTTTCCACTTCCATCTTCTATTTATAACATGAATAAATCATAAATGAGCAGCTTTCCTTTCCAAAGATGTCAAATATGAAACGGCACACTCACACAGGGAATTCAAATGCTCTAAAACGTACAGTAATGATATCTGATTTTACATAACGCCGGGGGAAGTGACATGTTACAAGATTTATGTTGATAAATGTCTAAAATGTAGCTTCATATCTCAAAATTTGATACATTTTCAAGTATGAGATTTTACAAATGATATCATGACATCTTAAAAATTATAACACATTACCTTAAAACAAACAAACAAAAAAAAACAGTATTATTTTTACTGCCTTTTGGAGCCCCCTTACCAAATACTGAAGGTATATAGAAACTGATCACCTTTAGTACCCTACAGAGAGATCTCCTTTTGTGTTTCAATTAAGAAAGCTTTGAAATGTAAATTAATTATGTTTGTGTTAAAGATATTTCTTTAAACACATTTAATACCTCAATCCACAATAAAGTCACAATTGTATAACAAGATTGTTTACATGTTGCTCTCAAAGTAACTTTGTCCTTCAGTTTTTGGTTTGAATTGAAAACTGCTTCACTGCAGTCAGTTCTGACTAACATAAATAAGGGTTTAAAGACACATGAAACACAGGCTGTGTGCTGGACTGCAGTTCTGCTGCTGCTGCTGTTGTTCTGTAATGAGTGTACAGATCTCCGTCCCTCTGAAGACACTTAACATTCACCAATGAGATCTGAAACATCTGCCAGCAGATGCTGAAATGTGTCTCCAGTCTCACAGATGATTCCTCACATATACACACTCTGTTTATTTATATGTCTGGCAAGAGAAATGAAGCAGATCCTAGAGTGCCTTTCATTTCTATTCAGTGAAGAGAAGAGAGACCATCATTACCTGAGAGAAATCACTGTTTTTGAGAACACAATTTCCAGGGAATCTAGAGGAATCTATAAACAGACTTCCATCTGTGATTCAGGTTTACTGGAGCTTGTGGTCTTCTTGGAAGTGGAGATCTATTGAAGTGGAGAGGTATTTTTGCATGATTTTCTTAACCTCTCAATAGGTAAATCATGAGTTCACGATCTGTATCAGCCCAGTAATCTGAACCACAAAGGTCCACCGGTAAAAATTACAGAAGAAATTACTACACATTACCCAAAAACATTTTATTAATCTAGTTAAATTGCAGTTTGATTTGACTACTGACCTGCAGTCACAGCTTTAGATCAGAATGTTTAAAACGAGAATTGAAAAATCTATTTTAAAACTATCTTAAATATAACATTTACAAATTCTTCTTTCTGATGTCATTTCCTGTCAGATGTTACACCAATCTGTGCCAGCTCTGATGTAACACCACACTGGATTATATGTAGTCAACAGCCAGTATATGAAAATATGTTGTAGTGGCTTGTTGTAAGCTAATGTGATTATTTCATTAAAAGAATCAATTTTGATCTCATGTTGACTTTAAGCTCCTAAATTCAGACAACAGAAGAGCGCCGACATTTCAGTCCTTTAGCCCAAAGTGACAATAAAATCAGTGTAGAGGAAAATGACGTTGTTTAGACGATGATACATGGAACAAAGGCAATAAAAGGCTGTTTGTGCAGTCGACCAGCAGATGAGTTCCCTCAGTCCAGTCAGAAATCATTCAGTGAACGTCAAACGTTTACAAGTTACTTGCACTTCGCATGAGAACACAGGAAATCTCATGGGTGTGTTTTGACCTTGCTGAATGTAATGGTGATCATCAGATATTAGAGATTTATGTATTTAGACTCTTTTTGTGTGCTAATTTAGATCACAATCATGAATGCTTCTTTATATCTTTGAGCAAACGTATTTAAAAGTGTTTTACAGATTTTTCTGCCAATGTCTAAAGGCTAGTTATGCTTGACCTGTTTATATCTGCCAAAGAAAATGATACAAGAGTAAAGAAACAAACTATTGACTCTCTGCTTTTGTGTTGGGCTTTGTGGATTTTAACAAGGTTTCCTGCTCAATCAACTGTGACAACATGTCAGCATTATCCTGATCTGTGTGTGTGTGTGTGTGTGT
>JAZGTJ010009920.1:0-18755 GCA_036877575.1 Botia almorhae | reverse complement strand
AAAACCATTGAAGTACATGGCTGGCATGCTGAGGGCCAGGCAGCTTGAGAAGATGATGACCCAAGAAGAAATGGAAGAAGAACAGAGGTGAGATATTTTTCCTCACTGTAATGTCCCGTAATGTCTTCTGAAATCCTTTGGCTCGCATAATAGATTCCCCTATAGAGTCTGCTGCCATTTCATACAGATAAACACAGAAATCTTGTTAAAGTGTTTGTTACACAGTTAAAACAATTAAATCTAGATCTATCTATCTATCTATGTCTACTATAATGCAACACAGTTGTATTGTTTACTTAAGTGTCTAAGCTGTAAGTTTGAGTCTTACTGGATATGTAAATACATGTGTAAATATGACCAACCCTCATGAATTATTGCCTAATACTAACACAGTTTCTTGGTATTACGTTTTCTTCAAAAAGTCCTTATAATAAACGTTATACATAATAAACAATAAATAAATTTTAAATCATTTAACAAATAAATCATTACATAAACGATATTAATATAATATAATTTCAATTACATTATAATAATATTAATTAAATTATAATAAATTAATGGTAAATACATTAATGCAGATTATGTATTTACCAGAAGAAAATGTCATAAAATTACTCTTTAATATTGCAATTTCAGTTTGTGGTTTGCATTTAACAATGTTGACTGAGTATGACATTTTTCGACTGATTATTCAGCTAGCTAAGCAATAGACATATATTAGCCACGAATCGCATTTATCCTGTAAATTTTTCTCAGCTAACAATATTCTCCATCCATTAAAACAGACACCCAAAACAAATATTAGTCCCAAATTTAAGCCGCTCCGCACAGAAAGCAAATATTTACGAAGGCGCGCCTGTGATTGTTTAATAGAACGATGATATCTGTTGTTCCTCAAATCCCGGATAAGTAATGTAAGTATACACGTTTCAAACTCGCTGAGAACATTAAAATTCTTTAAAAAAATGTAATGACACTTTTTTAAACGAATAGTGTCGTAATAAAATATCATTTAAACTGCTTTGTTAATCTGTTTTGTTTCAGGGTTCAGCAGGAGCAGCTGTCTGCCATCTTTCAGCTCCTCAGAGACAAACAAGATACATTTGGTGATGTGACAGAGGGTGATTTAGAAGAACAGCTTAAACTCTATTCTGTTTAAGTCTTGTCTATCTATCTATCTATCTATCTATCTATCTATCTATCTATCTATCTATCTATCTATCTATCATCTGTCTGTCTATCTATCTATCTATCTATCTATCATCTGTCTATCTATCTATCTGTCTATCTATCTATCTATCTATCTATCTATCTATCTATCTATCTATCTATCTATCTATCTGTCAGTCTATCTATCATCTGTCAGTCTATCTATCATCTGTCAGTCTATCTATCATCTGTCAGTCTATCTATCTGTCAGTCTTATCTGTCTGTCTGTCTCCATCATCTATCTATCTACCTGCCTGTATCTATCTGTACATCCATCCATCCATTAATACTATCACACTGAAATGTACTGTACTGTAATAATATAATCAATGAAGTATCCCAAACATTGTATCTATAATATCTACACGCAGAGAAGTGCTTTGGTCTAAGAAAGTTCAGGACGTTGTTGTTTTATACGTTTTAAAATGGATTTTAATTTATTGTAAATAAAATAGTTTTTTTAACTTTATTTAGTGTACGTTAATCTTTGTAGTATTTGTTAATACTCATGCAGCATTGCTGGCTAAATCAAATAGAGCAGCAAACAGTAGTCAGTTATTCATGTTGATGGACGCAATACAGAGCCAAAATAAACACCATTTGATGATGTAACACATTTAAACAGTCAGATGACAGTTGGTTCGTACTGTAGTACAGCAGTGAGGTTTGCCATGCGTACAGTGAGATAGATAAGATCAGGTATGAAATATGCCGAAAACTCTGGCGCTGGTTAGTTCCATTCTGACGTGTTGTGTGCTGCTTTATCTAGTACTTGGGATAAATCTTTGGGAACAATGGAAGGGGTAAGTTTAACGCATGTACATTATTACTGAAAATGAGCATTAAGACTCATTAACGCGTGTACACAAGCGAACATTTTGAAAAAGACAGAGGTCCCTGAAACCCTGTAATTTAATTATATTATAATAACTGTCTGGCTTTGCTTGTCAGTTTTTTTTTGCTTGACTTTCTGTTATTATTCTCAAAGAATCAAAGGACAAGATCACAGATGTAAAAAATCGTATCTCTAAAGTTTGACAAGAATATTACACAAAATATAGTTAAGTAGCAGAGAGTAATTTTCTTGAATAAATGATATCAAATAACCAAAATTAGCTAGTCAGTGACGCGACGAGCCGAATATTGGTGTAATGCACATTTTTATTTTAAGTTTGTTTAAATAAAGTAAATTGTACTCATTTGAATACAAATAAATGACAGAATGATTTTATTTAGTATTATCTTTTGTCATTTTTATATAGTTTTAAGCTACGAAAATAATGAATACATAATGCATTTGTTTTCAATGGATGAAGTATATATTGGTGATGTACATCACAGAACCAGCTGTAAAATTAACTATACCAAACTTACTATTGTATTATTTGTGATAAGCTAAATAATACACATTGCCTAAATGAAAAGTACAGTGTCATGGAGGTAAACACTTTAATGTGACTATTGTTTCTTGACTCTATACTGAAGAACAAGATCTTGTGAAGTCCAGCTTAAATAGGAGTTTCTGACAGGCCTGAGCTATAATGAGTAGGTGAGGTTTAGTCCATAGGTGAGTCCAAAAAGTTTGGCTTAGGTTTAGCCAGATCGCAAGTCACCCATGACTTGTAGGTCCTCAATTCTTGGATCATCAAATCTTCAGTAATGTGCTCCAGGAGATATTGCTGCACATCTCCGTCTTTGAACTTGAAGGAATTTCATAGTATTAGAATTGCATCATTAATTGCATCATTATTCTTGAAAATAAATAAGTGGCCTTCTTTAATTGAATCTGCTTTAAGTCTGCATGATCTGGAAGTAGACTGACCGTTGGAGGGGAGTGGTTAACAGCTCTGGCTCCACCCAGGCAGTCAGTCTGATGTCATTAGAAAAGGTCTACCGTTCCAGGGGGGAAATACATTTCAGATTTTGATTAAAGATAACGAGGGCACATGAATTTTAAAAATGTGCACAGATAAATAATTTTAAATAAATAATATCCTATAAAAAAATAAGAATATATTTTTATATAGAATATTTAGATTTTATGACGACTTTATTGGTGCCTCTAAATTCAAAAGTTCCAAAAGTTTATGAAAGATTCATTTCATACGATTCATCCTTTCTTGATTTTATTGGTGAGACGTACTTAATATTTTCTGTACGGCACTAAACCACAATCTCATTAATGAAATATACGTGATATTATTAATTCATGTTAATCGTTTTCAATGGAAATTACAAGACCCTTTTTTTTACAGTTTAGAATTTTTTAGGGGAGAAACTCACAATCATACAGATAGTCAAGCACTAATTCCTAAAGATTTCATCACATCTGCATTGAATTTATCGTCGCTTGGAAACAACCTTTTCTACACATCTAAAATCCTGTCAACTGAGCATGAAGACAACGCAACGCCTATTCCGGTTCTTTATAAGAACAACTTTACGAGTTTACCTGTTTGGGATATTGATGATGCTTATTTGCAAGACAACGAAGCAAGAAAATCAGTAAGTTTTATTTTGTTCAGTTTTATTCTGAGATCACAGTTTCTGTTTCGATGTTTTAAAAGATCACTGTTTTGTAGACCTGTTCTGAGTCCCTACAAAACACTAAGGATCCCCAGTTTAAGGAGTCTTTCCTTCCCGACATTCAGCTATGGCTGTACAGAGATCAGCTCACCCTGACAGAATGGAACAGACTGGCACACTTCAACAATCCCTTCGGCTTCATGGAATACAATTATGACGGTAAACACCAAAAGCAAATTAAAGATATTTTCGGACTGATTATTTAAATAAAATTCTGCAGGCTGGTACCTACTACCTATTTAATGCATTTTAAATCATTTCAGCTGTTCCACTGTGCTTTGGGTTTTTTTGTTTCTTATTAAAGAGATAAAAGCAGTCGTAGATTTGATACCAATACCCGAGTCTTCCGTGTTACTGCCCGTGCCTGAGAGCTCAAAGGACGGCTGCATCCGCTGCGCTGTTGTGGGTACAGGTGGCATTCTCAATAACTCAAAGATGGGCAAAGAAATCGACTCCCATGATTACGTGTTTCGGTAAGCATCACCGCATCATATTTTACGGCTGTGGTTATCTAAGACCTAAGAAGAAGTCTTAAGAATGAGTTTTGTTTGACCAAAACTTTGTGGAAAATAATGAATAAAATAGACATATACAATAGTTATATATGCAAAATTTAAATTTTAATTAATGTTAATTTTATATGCATAATATGATTTAATTTTATATGCATATATTTAAATATTTAATATTGCATTGCAAAAATGCATGCCAACGACGGTTTCATTCTGACACTGTTAATTCCTCCGTAGGGTAAATGGGGCTGTACTCGAAGGTTTTGAGGAAGATGTTGGAAATAAAACATCAGTGTATGTGCACACGGCGTTTTCTTTAAGAACCAGCCTTCTCGCCTATAGAAAGTTTGGCTTTTATAACATTCCATATTATGAGGTCAGTATATTGTAACGTGGGCTGTATTCTTTATAGAAATGCTAAAACTTGCTTCTCAAAAACATGTCTGTCTCAGCAGAGAATTTTTTTGTGTTTAGTAATATTTCATATACTGTGCCTGGTAAAATATTAATTAATAATAATTAATATAAGTGATTTGTAACAGACTTTCTGTTGTTATTCAATAGGGCATCAAATATGTTATGATCCCTGAGGGTCAGAGGGACTTCGATTGGCTCCAAGGTCTACTGCAGGGAAAAGAGGCAACTGGGCATTTTAAGGGTGTGAGGTGAACTTGCTAGTTCTCCAGTTCTCCCAGCATGAGCTAACAAACACACAATGATTAAAACAAGCGATTGACCACACTGTTGATGAGAGAAAACGAATTGCATTTCAACTAACTAACTGATTGACTAACTAACCAAAACTAACTAACAAGAAGTTAAATCTATCTAGAAGTTAATTAAATCTAGAAGTTAATCAAATTAAATAATAACATTGATTTAGTAATATTAATAATAATGATTTAATGCAATTTTTGTGTGGCGTAAATAGATGTTACATTTAATTTTATTTGATAAAATTGTGAAAAAAAAGTCTGTAACCGATGTTTTAAAACAAATTCTCCATTTATTCGTATTCTTTGTTTAGGCCACTGAATCACTTTAACGGGCATTTTAACGAGAGCAGATTCTACGTTCTTCATCCAGATTTTCTGCGATATGTTCGCAACAGGTAACATAATCTGAACTAAAAGTCTAATCTGAACAAATTAAGATATTTGAAACTAATGAGTGTTTTCCTTTTGGACTGTGTAAGCGTGATTTCTCTCACACCGATTGTTTTTGTACTTCGAATATAACACATTTTTCACAGCGATTGTTTTTGTACTTCCAATATAAAGGTTCATGTTCTCCAAGCAGACTCAGGGTAAATTTTGGTCACTGTTCAGGCCGACAAATGGAGCGTTTGCTTTGTTCTTGGCTATCCACACATGCGATATCGTAAGTGAATGCATCGTTTTTCCTATTAGTTAAGTTTTCAGTAAGAAGATTACTCAGAAATGCTATTTCCATTGTGTCTTACATCAGGTGGATGCTTATGGATTCATCACAGAAGATCACCGCAGATACTCCAACTATTACTTTGAAAGGTTAAAAAAAAATGTTATTTTCTATATTAATCACGACTATAAACTGGAGATAAACACTTGGAAATATCTGGATCGCTCTGGGGTCATAAGACTTTATCGAAGAAAAGAAAATGTAGTCACACCACAGACATAAGGCTCTTTGGAACACATGATGCTGTTGTCATGGTTGTGTCTAGGTTACAGATGAGGAAGATGGACAAAATCTGTTATGATATAATATGCGTCCCTAAGATATGCGTTATGCTAACGTATGTATATGTGAAAGCAGGTTTTACCACCATAATACTGTGCCACTGAAATCCTGTTGTTATATGGTATACATTTTTTACAATCCTTTTTAACAAACTTGTTAGGTGATGTTCGTACATTAAGGTCTAAATATTTTAAAATGGATTTATTTGTTGGTATAAAGTTTCAAATTTCATAATTTATCACACTATAAGGATTTATTGTTTTATAAAATGTATGTTTACTTTTTGTATTTTCCTATTTTATTGGAAATGCAGAATGTATTAACGTTTCTTAAAACCTGGGTACCAATAGACATCCACAAACATGGGGCAGTTTTCAGTATTTGTATGTTTCATTGGGCCTATCTCTCAATGTTTCCATGGATACCACAGATGTGTCTTGATAAGTCATTATACCTGATATACAACCTAAGCGGCCATTTTGTAAAGTCTGTGATTACTGTTCCAGGTACTAAAAGATTGTCAAAAGAACTGTGTGAAAACATTTGTTTAACGTTTGGTGTCTTTTATTGTCTTATATTAAAGATATCTTTCAAAAAACATCAGAATTAACATAAATGTATTAATAAATGTGAGGTAATACTAATTTACATTAACTTGTTTTTCAAAAAGATACATTTTCTATAGTTATATACCATATATAACTAACAGTATATAATTTTAATTTGGTATATGTCTACTACATAATTGCTATGACTGTTTCGCCTGCATGTTCTTCAATGCTGTTGTTTAACAATCTGTGTTGATTCCAAGCAACCGGTTCATCAACGTTTAACTATATAATGAAGGTAGATGTTTAACTAAAAGGCTAAACTGTGTTCTTAGGATAAAGGTATTTTTCATGCGTGTCACGTGTTTTACATGTCATATAAATTTTAAGAACTGTTCACACTGTGTTAAAAACTGATTAACTCTTTCGCCTCCAACCTGTAGAACTGCGCTCCAAATCATCCCCGCGTGCAGCGCAGCGTCATAAACCAGCGTTACTTGACGTCATATCAAAGAGACGGCGTCAGATTTGTGCGTAAAAGTTCACGCCACTGGCTACGTTTGTTGGTAACGCAGCATCTGCGCAAGGCGGTTATTGACAATTACATAAAGTGTATTACCTCATTAAATACATACTCGCTCAGTCTTAGAAACTTTAGTGTCTGAGAGAAATGTCAAATTATGACGGCAAAAGCGTTAAATGTGACGCAAAGCCGGCAGCGCGCATTTACACGCTGTCATTTCTTCAGACGCGCAACTGTAAACGCAAGTTGCGTATAGTCTATTTGCGGTTGACCTCATTAATATAAAAATGTTTATTATAAGTGATATGTTATAAAAAGTATCAAATCTTATAAGTATCCTATCAGGTATATGTAATATTTCAAATGGTTATCTATGCGTTTATATCAAAGTCTACGGCGCATGTCTGTTTATATGGTCGTGAGCTGCAGATCTAATAGGGCTGAAAAACAGCACAGGTGCGAATGAGTTTTCACAGTCGTTTCATAGAGGATGTTGCTGACGAGGGTTTTCTTGGCTATATCGGTTTCAACTTTGGTTCTTCTGCTTCTTTTTGTAACATTTTACAAAGAAAATTGCGCTTTTAGGACGAATACGCGGTAAAACATTTAATATTGTTTAACGTTTTGAGGATTTTAACTGATGGTTTTAAGGTTTAACTTTAGTTTTTCCTAGTAGTGGATTATTAATAGCACAATAAAACAAGTTGCTAGGAGAAATTACAGACTAGAGTAATGCAACTTTTTGTTGTTTAAAAAAACCTTATAGGGCATAGAATAACTGATTTACCCCTTTTTTTTAGACAGTATTACTTGTTTTTGGTCGAGAAAGGCAGTCTTTCAATGCAGAGAGATGTGGGACCTGACCCAACACAGAGACCTGTTAGGAGAAATGCCGACGCTAAGACCGCACACGCAAACACTACAATTTTTTCCGGGACTCGATCCACTCTCGTACCCGTTATGGACAAACACAACTTCACGTCGTTGCCACAATGGAAATTTGATGACCTCTATCGGTTGGATCCACATTTTAAACAGAGTGTGAGAAAATACATTGTATTACTGAGACACTGTTTGGGCGTTTGCCTTTTTAAGTGTGACTTACTAAAACCAGCTTATTCCAATGCGATTCCAGGAATGCACGACCTCCTTGCGCAATTCCACCAATCCGGCGTTCAATGAGACGTTTATTCCAAATATTCAGCTGTTTTTACAAAATGATCACCTTAACGTTAGCGAATGGAATAGACTTTATCACTTCAACAACCCTTTTGGCTATATGGGACTCAATTACACAGGTTTGTATGATCAGCCAAACGTAATAAATCAATGTGATTGATACAGAGGTGTTATCAAACGGTGGCACTAAAATTATGACGTTTTTCTCCTTTAATAGCCATTAAAGCAGCGGTTGACACCATCCCCAAACTTACATCTACCCAGTTACTACAAGTGCCCAGAGAAGCAGGACATGGCTGTATTCGCTGTGCTGTTGTCGGGGCAGGAGGCATTCTCAATGGCTCCAGACTGGGTGAGGAAATCGACTCCAATCAATATGTGTTCAGGTACAGCATAGATTTACGCTCGTCACATTTCAAAAATTCAATGTTTTTAATATTCTAGTGTTGGTTTAATTTATTACATTGATGTTTGACACTCAAAGCCATTGATGAATAATATCGTCAGGGTAAATGCAGCCATTATAACAGGACACGAGGAGGATGTTGGAAGAAGGACATCCGTTTATGTGCACACCGCACATTCATTAATAAACTCCCTTATATTACACAAGAAGAGAGGTTTCAAGCAGATTCCGACTGACGAGGTGAGCCACTGCGAGATCACATCAACACAGTGTCATACACGTTAAATGGTTTACGCTGTTTGTAGATTTGCTTCACAACAGCAGGATTCCTCCAATAAATGATCGTTTAAAATCATAATTAAACTGGAAGGTATTTTGTTCTTGTTTTTAAAGACAGTTTTCTTTAAATATTCCAGCATTACAAACATTATGCCACCATGTTGATTAATACTAAAATGCTGGTCTTTACATCATGTTTTTTTGTGAAGTGATTTATATCTCCTAAATTTACATCTCATAAACTGATTCACTTGAGGACTTCGGTTAGGCTCGAAACTCTAAACGTATCCCTTTTTGTCTTCGATTTGGGCTGCTTTGAGTGAGGTTGTGATCATTTTAGGACGTTAATAATAATTGTTTCTTTTTTTGAAAGGACATTAAATACGTTTTAATCCCAGAGGGTCCGAGAGATTACAACTTTCTCGAGTCCCTGATGAAAAACAGGAAAATCCCATCAGGAGCATATCGCGGGCGAACGTAAGCCTTTCTGAGGGAAACGATTCTCATGAATGTTATCACAACCCAGAAATGACAGTTTTTAACTTTGTTGTTGTCTCTTAAAAATAAATGCAGTGTTGCATGATTCTATCATTTTATAGGCCGAGAAATTATTACAGCGGCCATTTCAATGAAAGCTCCTATTACGTCCTACACCCAGATTTCCTCAGATATGTGCGAAACAGGTATGGGGGAACGTTACGTGCGTGCACACACATACACACTTGTTTCTATGCCTTATGGGGACTTTAAAAGTCAGACATAGTGACTTTTATACTGTATAAACTCTATATTCTATCTTCTAACCCTCACAGAAACCTTTCTGCTTTTTTACATTTAAAAAAAAAGCATCATTTAGTATGTTGCTTTGGCTTAATGGCTTGTCCCACAAAGTAGGTGTGTGTGACTTTTACCATCCACAGTGGTAGGAAAACACATGCAGCTGGTTGTTTACTACCATTAGCAGACATGGAGTTTTTTTCATTAGTTCGATTGGTTAAATGGCGTGTCCGTTTCATCTCCAGGTTTCTCAGGGCAAAACAGTTAAGAACTAAAAGATGGTGGCTGGTCAGACCCACTAATGGAGCTTTCACACTCCTGCTGGCCATGCACACGTGTGACATCGTAAGTGTGTAAATATAGTCCAGGCGTGCGCTTGCAGTTTTTTGATTGGTTAAATTGCACGCGTCCAACCTCGTCTTGTAACCTCTTATAAATATTGTTTCAACAGCTAAACTAACCCTTATGCTTAACAGTAATCCTCGTCTATGCTCTTGTTTAGGTGAGAGTCTATGGGTTTAGCACCGCCGACTATCGGAAATATCCAAACTACTACTATGACACCAAACACACTAAACTAGTGTTTTATGCTAACCACGATTATCGTTTGGAGATGAAAACCTGGAAGAAGTTTCATGATGACAAGCTCATCTGGTTATATTTGAGAAAACCTGACAGCTAAGTGGGGATCTGGGTTTCTTACAAAAACTACATTGAAATACCCAAACAATTACTAGATTACTTAAAAAATTGTTTTTTTATTGTACTTAAAAATATACGCTGAGTCAATGTTAATTCATAATGAGGAAAGGTGTAAATTGAGGGAAAACGATAAATGAGTAAACTGTTGCAGATTGTTTTATAAATTTTGCATTTCTATTTTGTGTATTTGTATTCTGAAATAAATAAAGTAATAATACCGGAATTGGTACGTTTTGCAGTTTTTTTTCGAGTGTGGATTGGTCTTACGTTTTGAAACTACAGGTAAAGTCTCGGACATTATAGGGTTCGGACACTAGATGTCGCTCTTTTTCTAAACACCTGTGCCGTGATTTCGCATTGAAATCCCAGATGACGGACTTCAGAGGACTGAAACGCCAAAGTGTCCGTCATATGATGCATGCGAAGACTGTTGTTATGTCTTTAGTTTGGGGTGTGCGATAAAGTTATATAAACATGGATACATGTCTTTATATAAAATAAAGTATAATTAATAGTATGTCATAATAAAAGTATAGGTTTTATAGCCCAGTAATATGTTCCAACATTTTGGGAGAATTCACAGCGCACCTTTCAGGAAGAGAACAACACCAGGAAGGCGCGTGACAGACGCGCGCGTTCACGCGTCGGCCGCTAGTGTTGTGTCAAACACGTTCTCAAGTATGGCATGTCGCTTGTGCGCTGGCACGAACGGGAACAGAAATCACAAACGGGACTATACATACTACATTTTATTTTAATCTGTGGATACTACGTGCTACCCGAGCTCGTGTCGGTGAGTAAATATCTGACAGCTGAAACGCGCTGCTTAGTGCGCGTTAAATAAGCACGTGAAGCGCTTATTTAGCGCTATAGAATTAAAGCCGTTCAGACCGACCAGGAAAGTTTCCATAAATGTATTGAATTATTTTCAGCGCTTTGTTTTCTGTGCTGTGTTGCTCTCCACGACAGCAAAGTTAGTCCGCGATTCATGCCAGAAGTGCATGTTATAAAGTAATGTGTCAAAAACCCTCGGGGTTTTTTATTGATTACGGCGGCGCACAATCTTACAATTTTTATCCACTTGTAAATGGTCAGTAATAAGGTTTTAATACATTAGAAACCTCTAATCTACTTGGAAAATACGCAAATTCTACATACGCGTCTGTATTTACGTAGTGTAGTTTAAGAGTAAGGGTGCTTTTTCTGCAGGTTCATATAGGCATAAAAATGTAAATACAAAAAGTATTTTAAAGTATCTATTAATCACCATTTAAAACGTCAAATACACTATATTTTCTCTTAATAGGATTTATTTAATTTATCCTAAACTGAATAATCGGTTTAGGGAACATGCTGTATCATACGGTGCAGGATATCAGTTAACAGAGTTATCGTGATGATAAAGCGTGTCTGTTCTTCCCTCAGGTTTCCTCTGTGTTGTGGCTTATAATGATGGCTTACGTTCAAGATCAAACATCTGCTTCATGTAGAATAAGACCTTAAGCCTGCAGACAACTCTGTTCTTTCAAAGAGGAATAAAAAGCTTAACGCCATAAATGTTTAAACTGAATTTCTGGGAATGACATGGTAAACCAAAAGCCAGATCCAACATTTTGTGAACACACAGGATCATGACAGGATTGTGAGCCCAGATTGTAACGCTTTAGCTGGACAAGAGCCATGGGCAAAGAGCAGGACCTTCTCCAGGCTGTAAAGAACGGAGACCTTCCCTTAGCTCATAAACTCCTGGCCAAGATCAAGACCAACCGAAACAGTAAGTACATTTGTGCTGTTTTAGGATATTTGACGGGTAGACGTTGTGAATTGATGAATATGGTTTGCAGGTTCAGTGGGTTCTATATAGAACCTTAGGGTTCTTGACTCATTTTTAAAGAACGCCAAAAAGGTTCTGCAAGGAAAAAGGTCTTATGATTGCATAAAACACCCATGTTTGCTATTTGCTATTGTGATAAAGTCTGTGATTGTATGTTTAATTCATACAAATGTAATTAAAACCAACTAGAAAACAAAATCTGAACAATTTATAAAATGTTTCCATAATGGGAACCCCTAAAGGGTTCCTATATAGAACCCTTTAAGGTTCTAAACAGAACAATTTCTCATACATTATACATCATACAAATAAGTATTCAATCTTATTTTAGGAGTTTCTAATGTACATGTTTGAAAATATTGCCAAATATCTATTAAATATTCCAAAATGAGCTTTAACTTGTTTATTCTTCAGTTTAAAACCCATTTTGTGCGGCTACCCATTAGGTTTAAAATGTACTTTTAATTACATAAGTCATTTAGTTACTTAGAAGTTACATCACTGTAGTCATGTCAAAACCTGCACCTCAAAACTTTGATTAACCTTCTGTGACTCGGCATATTTAACCCCTGAGCTGGTTCAGTTAACAGCAGGGGCAATTTCACTGACCTTACCAGTGTTGAGTTTGTCTGTTTGGCACTGACAGTCCAAACTTGACATAAAATGACCATTGCCGTTCCACAGAGAGTCTTTACACATTGAAACACTTAACACTGGTTAGATCCTCTTCAGTTTCTGTTATATTTTGAGGCCTTTGGTGGTTCAAATAAAATAATCTTTTGCTCACTGGGCAAAACATAGAGATTAAGTGTCTGTATGTAGAGACTGTATGTACTGCAGGTCAGACATGGTCAGTTCAGTCAGTTGTCATTTAACAATCTCAGTAACCTGTACCAACCTGTACAGTATATTCTTATCCCTGCCCCCACCCGTTGTTATACAAAGCTGGGATAACGCATATGGCAAACTCACAGATTAACTTCACAGACAATTGGATTTCAGCACACTCTGCCTTGACAATGTCACAGGGCTTTTGTTGTTGATCTTTTCTATACTTTGTTATTGCTTCCTGGTTATCTTGTTGCTATAGTGTGCTAGCATTGTGTAAATGACCAGGCTAGGGTAAAGAGATTAGCTGTGCATCACAAGATGTTGCTGGATAACAGCTAGATCCTTATTTGAAGTGTTGCATTATGACTACATTGTACAGAAGCGTATGCAGGTTTTAATACTGTTGTTTATGACAGATGGGTCAGGCTACTCAGGACTGTTTTGGAATCCACACACAGTGAGTTAATCCAGAGATGCTGTCAGTCATAACTACATCTTGTGTAAACTGTGTAAGCCAGCAGATCCTTAAACTATGCAGATGAGCTTGCTTTTAAATATTCAACGAAGCTAAATAATATTAAAAGATGGACAATGTTATTAGCATTATCTTAGATCATGCATACATTTTCTATTTTTGGCCTAATTAGTGTACAGAAGACAGAGCAACTGTAGAATATACAAACGCGTGCATCTCGGAGCCTCACTGGATATGACTGCATATTAATTAGCTCGCTATTTTCGCTTTGTTTTAATAGTGTAAATAAATTCGGGATGAAAATTAATTGTCGTGGCTGTAATAAACATGGACAGAATGACTTGTGTAGTTATGCATCTTTTTGCTCTGACCTTTCCAACTTTCTCCACGTCATTTTGGGTTAGCGAACCTCTACGCACAGTCACATCTACACGGGATTATAATGCAATAAATTGAGCGCTAATTTCTTGCTAATATGGAACCAACGTTAGCATCGATTTAAAAAATTGATTTCAATAATGTCCAGAGGCTGTTTTAGTGGGGTACAGTTTTAAACTGTAAAAAATAAATGTGAAAAATATATTACACTAAAATACACTAAAAAATACACTTTGCATGGACAAAATGAGAATGTGCTGCTAAAAGTCAAGTTTGTGCGGGCTAGCATGGTGAATTTAGGCTTTATTTGATCTGACTGGTTCCCAGCAGGTTTGTTTACAGTCATAAGTGCTACTACAAACCTTTAAAGGCAGATGATAAAACCAGACCATGCAACAGATGTGAACTCTGTCTGACCCCACAGCCTCACGTCTGCTTGCTTTTTAATGATTTTATCATTCTCCAAAGGTACAGATTAAGATCAGACAGTTAAATCAGTTTTGGTTTATCTTAAATACCTTCCTTGCTTCCTACTTTGTGATTGGTTAAAGATTTTGAACTGAAAGGACTGTACGTACTGTACATCATAAATGTCTTTGTTAGATCATCAAAAGCCTTTTTGATCACAAAACACAGAACATGATCACAGAGTGTGTAACTGTGGTTGGGTTAGAGAGTTTGACAAAGTATGATAAACTGAGAGCATAGTGCTAGCGAAGGCCCTGGGTTCGAATCCCCGCGAATGCTCATGCTTATAAAATTTAGCTTAAAATGCATTCTTATTATTTTATAAAGTTATTCTGACTATGTTTAGATGTCGTATTTTGTATAGGTGAATCTTTGTGCAATTACTTTTCATAGCTAAGTAGATTGTGCTTATAATTTTAAACGTTACGTTAAGCTGTAAGCACACCTTTATGTGGAGTCATGTGACACGTGTTACATAACCGTCTCTTATCCCCGCTCATCCACTGAGCTCAGACACCTCGACAATTTTCCATTTGTTTTGTTTGAGGCGGCTTTCGGCGTGTGGCAGAACGTTGTTTAAGAAATGAAGCGAGATCAAATGTTTTTGAAAGGTATTAAAGTCAAACCTTTCACTGTTTTTGTTATGGTAAATCCTTTGAGCGTGCTGTCACAAAGGCTCATGGGATAGCAGCAATGTGACTGCCGAGTCTCACGCGGCACACGTAAGGATGCTGAAACCCACGTGGGTTCACAGGTACCGCCAGGATGTCCATATTGAGACATCTAATGTTGAGATCCAGCTTCACTATGGGCTGATCTCCAACCAACAGCAGAGAAGATAAAAGCTTATTGGTTGGTCCTTTGTTATCAGTATATGTCAAAATTAGCACGAGTGCCCGTTCTAAAGTATTCAATTTATTTAATGTAGGTATTGTAAATTAAACATATATATACTTTTGAAACATAATAGCTTGGTGACCTTATTAGCAGATGTTGTACGCGGGTGTTTTGCACTGTACTAATTGCTGAACACATTTAGCTTGGTAGGTATAGTCTGGTCATTAAACTCTATTACCCCAAATTGGTTCTGGCAAGCCAAAAGTGGCCCGTCTAATTAAAGCCAATAACTAATCTTTTAAGAGCTTTATCGCCAACACCTGCGTGCGTTCCTGTCAGGTTTTAGTCTGGAGTTGTTTTTTGGCTTAGCATTTTGGGGAATGTCACATTATGTTCCCTTAAATGTAACTACATTCACCCCATGCAGTTGTGTTTTGAAAGACTGTTGACTCGAGAAGTCGTATGGAAACACGCTTTCGGCCATAAAAATAGCCCATTGACAACGAATGGGTTGATATTCTGCTTCTCTTAAATCGGTTCATTATATGCATTGTGTGTGGGTTTAGGGAGTAGTTGAACCCTCTGTGGTTACTGTGGTTCATTTCATCTCAGCGATGCCCACATTAGAAGCAGCTTTTCCATTTAACCAGAAAAGACCACTGTTGACAGACACAAAGCGTGTTTGTTTTCGCATGCATGCTTTTGTGCGGATGCTGCGAGCGAGGGTGGGAGAGAGGGGGGGCTAGACAGAAGACAAGCGATCGGGTGGGTAAACCATGTCAGGAATGTTATTGCTTGTTGAAACTCGACCTCTTCTGGAGAAGCCAAAGACTTCCATTTAACAGACTATTTTCAATATAAAACGTTCATCCCGTCGTTCTGTTGGCATCATGCCCATCACCTGCTGGTTGTAGCATGTTGTCCTCAGTGGGTCGGCTCTGCTGGGGCACAACAGGGTCGGTGATTAGGCCTTAGATGGGCAGGATGGGGCCAAAGTCACTCTTTAGATCCACAGGAAACGAGTGGTTGTGATGTGATAAGCATACAGTGTAGGTCTACTGTAGATACTGTGGGTCGGCTCTAAAGGTAGAGTTGACCATTTCAGAGAGCTTCAGAAAGCTAGCTTTGATACCCTCAGAGCGATACCCAAAACCACGCCCCCCCCCCCCAACACGCATACATAGTTTGACAGGCAAGTAGGACATCCTATCATTGTAGTCGGACCGAATGCAATGATTGGACGAACGTTTTGTGGCCCAGAAGATACATAAATATAATCACAGAAGATAAATAAATATATTTAGACCACTTAGATGCTATCAGAATGTGAAGAGGCTTTAAACCAGCATGGTTTAAACAAAGTATGTTTTTGGAGAAAACCCTGTCTTTAATAGATGTAGACAGATAATATCTACAGTGATCTGTCAGTATTGTTCATGCTCCACATCAAAAATATGCTAAAATGTATGTTTTAAAAACTGCATGGTGCAAAGAGAATTAAAAATATGCAGTTTATAAAATAAATAAAAAAATCAAGAGATATTTTTAATAGACCTTTTAAGTGTGGATTTAATTCAGCGTGTCGCCAGCAACTTCACAGTTAGCAAAAAACAGTGATTTTTTTTCCAATTGGTTTCAATCCAGAAGATGTGGAGGAAGGAATGTATCGCTCCCACCAAGTTGGACGGAACAATTAGTTAAAGATCCAGTTTCCTGCAGCGTTCTCTGATTTGGACCGGCACGGGGAGAGGATCTTTCATGAGGGTGACCGTGATTAGCTTTGACATGTAGATCGAATATGAAGGTTTCTGAGCAAGTGGATGACTGAGGCGTAGAGGACATTAAAACACAGACAGACAGAGTTTAGGTGGATGACATTATTTAACAGCAAAATGGGACAGGTGGCTACGTGCGTATTAACAGGTACGCTGTTTATGTTTACTGCTTGACCTTTGACCTGTGCCACATTCTCTGTGCTATCTTTAAGGGGAGATAAGGGATGCGGGTGAGGGGATGCTGTGTAAGTCAGAGGTTAATAATGTGTTCTGTGTTGTTGTAAGGACAGACTTGCGTTTAGTCACTGACAGCTGAGATCGTTCTGTTCTACAGTTGTCATGCTTCACTGAATGACCTCACACTACTTTCCATTGCATGTACAATACATCACATTTGCCTTTAGCATCTATAGTGCTATTACGATTCATATTATGGATGTATTGAGTTTGTTCACGTTTTGGAACATCCTAGCTTGTGTTTTCAGGTCGTCTGGCATTTAAACTAGCCTGTCGAGATGCCACGTTAATTTCTTGGTCTTCGCTTCCCCCTACATCTGTTTAGCCATTTATATAACACATTTTTCTCTATATCGGTTTCTGGGTTTCACGCCATTGAAACTAGTGTGTTTATGTAACTAGTTAAGCTGGTAAAGTATGACACTACTAGTCTCAAAGTCATGGGTTTAATTCAGAGTGGGAAACACTTTGATAAATTGTATACTGTGAATCAACTGTAAGTTGCTTTAGGTAAAACTGTTTGCCAGATAAATTGTCTTTCTAATTGCATAAATGCAAATGACATACACGCCTAGTTTCATTGTAGGATTGCCTCCACAAACACATTGATAACCTGGATAGTCATTTTTAAAGAGGTCAAGTATGCAGTAATAAACATTTAAGATAAGACTTATGAGGTTTAAAGCGATTAAGAAGCTAATCTGTAAGTCTTATGGTACGTGTCTTTTGCAGACACTCTGTGACACATATTGATAGTCACTGTATATACATCTAACCCAACACACAAAACAAAGCACAAGTAACCTTCAGGCTCTCCTCATTGTACACATTAAGATGTTTATTCAGGGAACTCATTCCTAATTTGAATTTTGCTCATTAGGAGTCTGTATTGAGTTATTTAAAGGGATCTACCATCTGCACATATTGGCTGATCTGTTTGTAAGAGCTTTAAGTAAAGGAATTGCTCACCCAAAAATAAGAAAAAGAACATTTTCTCACTCTGTAGTTGCTCCAGTCCTCAATCCTTTTAGTGGAACAAGTGGAGATTTTTGGAAACGTCACACAAATATTTTCCTCATAATGACAGTTTATTATGACCGTGGCTAAAAGCTCCACAATTTATACTGATGATAGTTTTACACTGAGCAATAATAACTAACGTTTATGATGAGTCCTAATGCAAAAAGTAATCAATGCTGTCATCAAAGCTAATGTATTTACATATCAATGGTTTTAGTAAAGCAGACGTCAAAATGGGCCAGAAAAGAATGTTGTAATCAAGGGCCAGTAATACAGCCATCAATCTTCCTTATACTTGCCAGTCAGAAAACTGCCTGTTGAAAATGTAAAAACAAGTGCTTTCTTGCCTTTAGAGGCCCATGCCTCATGCTTCTGTAATAGAGTGTACAGCAGCTGACTGATTTGTTAAAAATGTCCCATCATGTCTTGACATTTTTCATCTGTTTTTGTAGAG
>JAZGTJ010009919.1:0-18755 GCA_036877575.1 Botia almorhae | reverse complement strand
CTACTGTGTCAATAGAGCCATACATCAATTTTCAGTTTTAACATCCATTTAAAAGTAAAAAGGTCCAGGCTGACAAAGAAACTCTTTATCACTTTGGTCAAATTTAAATTCATTTTCTACTTGTCCATTCTACTCCATTCTTCCCCATTCTACTTTAGATTTATGATATAATAAAAAATTATTGGAATGATGTAATGGTAAAGACTAAAACAAAAGTCTCTTATTATACCAGCAATTCTGTGGCTGTGATGGATATTTTCATTGGTGTACATGTTTCATGAACACTTTTATTAAAGCAGTCAGTTTGAAAATACTTTCTCTGGGTCCTAATACAATGTAAGTCATCCCATTATGTATGTTAAATGTGCATTATCTCTACCAATGCAATATTTACATACTGTGATGGAAGCTCTGCAACTTATGTCAGAGCATCATTGGAATACCTAAAAGGACATTGTGCTGAGTGACAGGTTATAACTGCTCTGACAGTATGATTGACAGCAGTCAATAGCTGAAGATTTTTGTGGCATGTTCCTTTTCTGAGGCAATATGGATGTATAGTAAGGCTAATACCAGACAAAATTGATTTCTGAGAATTTTCATCTTTGTATTTTTATATGAACAATTATAATATATTGTAATTATATTGACTGTTCATAAGTATCAGTTACTGTCTACTTATGCTCCAACACATTATACAGAAAGACATTAAAGCTTTAAAACAGCAGCATTTAACCACTGGAGCTAAAATATATTAATAATAAAGACCACATTTCTTTATAACAATAGATGAATCATACATTGCTTAAGAGAGCTAATAAAACTTCTAAAAACTAAAGACTCAAAAAACTAAAGCAGCATGTATATTTTTATATCACATGATAATAACCTGTATTCTCTAATAGCTTAAAGTCTTTCATTACAATATGTATTTGTATTTGTAAAGGTTATATATTATGATATACCATTTACTACAATACGTATTTAAATAAATGCCACCATGCTGGCATTAGTACAGAACATTTATTAAATATTCTTGATCTGTATGTTTGTGGGAAGCGTTTGCTTGTGCGGCACTGACACGAGATAATGTCACACTCTAGTGGTTAAAAAACGCAAGTACAATGTGTACAATACAATAGTAAACGTAAGTGTACTGAAACACTAAATGAACAAAATCAACACATTTAACAAGCATTGTCAAGTGACTATAGCAGTGTTTGTGACACGTACCAAGTTAGTGCGTAGCTGAAGACCCGCTCCCATGATTTCTCCACTTATTATAAACCTCAGCATGGATGAATATTCCGGAAATTAATAAGACTTATCACAACTGTTATGGACAAAAATATTTTTTACCAAAACAGTCTACTGCTCATCTCAACCCTGTTTATCGGTGTCCAGATGACTATGTCCGAGTGTCTTTATAATTAGTGGAGGACACAGATGAGATGGTCACAGACACATCAGGTCTAACTGTGTGTAACTGTGTAACTAAGAGTTAACATTTTACATTTCATCAGTCTTACAGTTATCTTGCAATTTTCTTATGTCTCGCTGTGCAACTCTAATTTTCCATCCAATAATATAATCTATACAAAAGTCAAAAGTATTTTTGTTTAATAAATTTGTAGCAGTCTGGTCAGGACCCGTTGGTTGAAAGAATGCCATTTAGCAGCCAATTATCATCACCTTACAGCTAACAAACACTGCAAATTAATCTTCTAAATAAATCTAAATTAATCTTTTAGATCTACCTTGATGTAACATATGTGCTCTTAATAGAAAAATAACAATTAAGGATAAACAAATAACTAGAAGACCTAAAACCAGTACAGTGTCAAATAATGCAACAAAACATTTCAGATTTCAAAATAAAAGCTTTTATTATAAAACTATATTTAGTAAAGTTGCTACAGATTTTACCTGCTCGTTATGGCACATCTGAGAACTGAATGTTTTGACCTTGACGTTCAGTACTGAAACTGATATTTTTAATATTGCATTTCTCTGAACCATTTGCTAGCCACATTTTCACTTTCAGTTTTGTCAAAAGGGCCTCAGTCTTACATGGTACAGCCAAATTCATTGATATCAGGTTTGCAATAATGTATAGTTCAAAAGCAAAGATCAAACGGCTTGATCTCAGATCAGATTTCACATAAATCTAGTCCAAGAAAGTCTTTAATGCTAATGCTCACAGAAGCCAAAGTCATTTTAGTGCTGTACCCTCTAATTCCCTTTTCTGATGCAAGGAGCCTCTGTAAGAAATTTTATAATTAAAATATAAAAGCTTAATAGCTATTCACAATAAGAATGTAATGGTCTAACCCACAACAGGAAACTCTTGCAAATAGGAGAGTGAGAAAGAGAGAGCACAAGCTATAAAAGTGATCTTAGACCAGTAGCTGATAACAATGCAAACAGATTTCACTGTCGGTAGAAAAAGCACCAATATGTATTTACTGCATCCAGGTCTTGTGAGAGTTTCCCTTAATCAAGCACAGTACATTGCGAATAAAAAAAAACAATCAATATACACAGGTCAAAATAAACCAGAAAGCATGTTGGCAAATTCACCATGAAAAATTTATCTGCACTAGTGCTCATGCATTAATGTTGCATTAAACAACCTGGAAACAGCTGATACAAATTCAAGCCATAAAAATGTCTGAAACTTAAATCAGAACAAAATTCCAACCATTTATATAGCAACAGACATTCTCATGAGCACACGCAACTATTACAGCTCGTTGACCTATGAAGATATCACATCACATACATCATTTGTAGTGTATTGTTTGCAACAAAGGTTATAATACTGGTAGCTTTATCACTGAGTTACTCTTTACAATACAGACAATATTCCTTACAATATTTCCTCATGGCAACTGATTGACCTTAATAATACAACCACCCTCCAGAAAAGAGCATGATAATTTAAAAATGTATACAAACAAACAAAAACATGCCAGTTCATCTGCAGTGATGGGCCATCTGTCTTAATCAGCAAGCAACAGTGTTGGCTGGACATACCCACATTTACGTGAGCGTTACCATAAGTCCTGCCAACTGCTGCATGCTAGCATGTGCCATTTTATCAAAAAAATAAAAACACCAAATAGGCAAATCGCCACACTGCCTTGTTATATAGAAATGAACACTTACACCTGATGCACGTCTAACCTTGACAGGCACCCTTCTTTAAATTACATCTCACAAATGACGTTTCAAGCTGTAATGGTCATGTTTTAAAAAGCAACAGCACCCTCTATCGTACCGAATGACTGAGGTAATATGTACTAAGTGAGTTGATGTGCTTTAATGATATCATGATATGTAGTGGTGTTGGTGGGTACCAATGACATTTTAAACACCTGATACCCAAAAGGGCAATCAAAAACATACAATTGAACATGACAACAAATGACCCATAGTTTTCCTCATCTGATAAAGTAACAAGGAATCAACCATTTAGAGAACATAACCATTCAAATCATTTCTTCCTGGTAAAAATATTTTAGGATAACACACAACATTATTAACTTAACATAACCATCCATTGAATTTTCAACCCACTGCCAGAGTGTTAAAAACACACAAAAATTCCCTCAACACAATCACATACCAGCCCGCAGTGTCTCTCTTTAGCATAAATACTTTAGACTTTGAGATTCTTCTCTTATTCACCCACTATGAGATGCAGTTGCTCCTGACATAATATCGATCAACAAGATTCAGTTAACTGATAAACTTCAGCTGAGGTAGGTGTCCAGAGAGTTCAGCCGCAGTGTCAGTTTTTATAAAGACATTTAAAAAAAGCCGCCGCCAATGGGATGAGCCTGTGATGTCACCGCTGGTGGCGAGATTCGCTGTCAATCAGTCAAGCAAGGAGATATGGTGGCTATCTGAGACCAGCCCTTGAGGTCATCCACTCTAAACCCTGACACAGCCTGAAACGGCAAAAAAACAAATGATTGTTTGTTGTCCCAAACAGTGTTTGGTTTATATCACTGTCGCTTTTAGGAAAATTAACTGGAATTACTGGAGCACTCAGTCATTTGTTATGATGTGCTGCTGATTGTCTTTTGGAGCCATGATTAATATATTCCAAACAAAGGACAGTCTGATAAGTCTGATAGGGGCTACAGAGATAAATGCAGGCAGCGTTTGGCTGGTCATGTGACCTCAAAATGTCAGCCCCCATTAGGCAACCAGTTTCATGGAGCATAAAACAAGTTTTATTAGTCTACTAAAGCAAATGTACATGTCTTAAACATTTTAAAAAGTACGATTTATTTTTTCAGCAGTTAAACATTCTCCATGTGGAAAAAAAACCCAGGGAATATGTATATTGGTAAAAGGTATACTGTACGTTTAAACACGCTGCAAATATAAATACATATATTTGAAACTGTAAAGAAAAAAACAAATGAAAACTAAACTTGTAACAGCCATAATCATAATGTCTGTCTGTATTGCCAAATAATGCTATTATTTTCTTGCTCTATTTTTGAATTACATCATAAATACATCTTACAATCATTGGCCTGATAAACCAAGCACCAACTGCAGTCAAACTTCATTATTAATGTCTCTGCTGTAGATCTTACCCTTCTCCAGTGAGTGCACAGCAGGACTGAATTTGCCACGGATGGTCTTTGATAGAGCTGAGGGTCAAGTATTTAGAAATCTCTGCTGCGGACATACAACCCTTCATGTCTTGCTTATTAGCAAAGATCAACACTGCAGCTTTGCGCAGGTCCTGAGATCAAGGAGAGAAAAACAAATGAATAAAACAAACTTTAAAGTGAAAGAGGTTTCAGAGGTGGGCTTTATAATTATACTCCAGCATTATCAAAACAGTGTGGGTAAGGTGCACATAAAGGTTAAAGGGTTACCTCATGAGCAAGCATTCTGTACAGCTCTTCTTTAGAAATGGCTAGTCTCTCTCTGTCGGTACTGTCCACAACCAGTATGATGAACTATAGTAGAAAGCACACACAGCATTATCATCAGATGTCAGACAACATACTAAGTTTCCATTTCAAGTTTGGAAAGGCCACTGAATTGCTTGTTGTTCGGTGTGCATTTGTACTTTGCAGGTGGCAAACAACATGTATGTATAGTCTGCGAGAAGGAGCGTGCCAAGCAGATCACTCTGCTCCTGAATGTAGCTTGACAGCAGGGCCCCATCACAAATCTCAAATGCACACTTTCTGAATGAAAGGCAGGGGTCTCACCATTCAAACCAGCCTCTTTGTTTAACCCTGAACTTTGAACTATGAACCAGACACCAGCTGCAGAGTCCAGCAGAATTACCCCTGTGCACAACTGTTGACTGAACCGTTATTAACAGCACAGTGAACACATAGCTGTTCCTCACCATGTTACGTTATCCTTAAACTACTAGTAACTTGTTTATGTGTTGCCAGTTACTGGTACTAAAATAATCTGCAAGCAGCTATACAGGATAGTTTCAGTCGATGTCTTTACTGTCTGTATGTTGTAGACAGACACACAATTGGCAGATCACAATTATAGTTTCTGTAAACTAAAAGCATCACAATCACATCAGGTTCTGACAGAACACTAAAGGCCCGTTCACACCAAGGATGACAACAATAACTATAAAGCTTTAAAAGCATTTCTAAATCTGAAAAAAAAAGAATATCCACACCACAACTAAGAACAAAACTAAGAATAATGATACAGAGAAACTACTATCATTTCTATCATTAGGATCACTTTTAATTTTTCCAGCTAATAAACAATACAATATTGACAGCCAATCAAAACTCAAACATTTGAAAAGACATCTTCAAAAGACAACAACTCCTAACACAGTGATTCCCAATTGCCCTAGTCTGTGCAGGATTTCATGTTTTCCTTT
Source organism: Botia almorhae (assembly GCA_036877575.1). Lineage (NCBI taxonomy): Eukaryota > Metazoa > Chordata > Actinopteri > Cypriniformes > Botiidae > Botia > Botia almorhae. The sequence goes on along the minus strand of JAZGTJ010009919.1, from coordinate 12,862 downwards.
GGTTTCTGTGAAATGGAAAAGAACAGCAGGTCATCTACATACATCTTTGAAAAACTGCAAAACGTGAGCTTAGATAAAATGTTATCGTCTGTTGGTTGGACGCCAATATAGTAATATTAATTGTTCCAGGTGTGAACGGGCTTTAACAAAACCTTTTTACACTTGACCTGTCAGGAATAGAAAGGAAAAACATTTGTTTCTATGGCACTCCATACCAAGGTTTTCATGTTAAAAACTGGTGCGCAATAAGAGTATTATATGAAGTACATTACCTCTGTGTTGGAGTAATATGTGTTCCATGAAGAGCGGAGACTCTCCTGACCACCAATATCCCACATCAGAAAATGTGTTTTCTTCACCACTATTTCCTCTACATTACTGCCGATGGTAGGAGATGTGTGCACCACCTCATTCATTAAACTGACAAAACAACACACAAAACTGTATTGATTTGGTCCCTTCTTTACAGTTAAACAATGCGAATGAATTAACAAAACAGCCAACACTCACAACTGATAAAGTATAGTGGTCTTCCCAGCATTGTCCAACCCCACAATAATCACCTTGTGTTCTACAAGAAATACAAACATATCACTGATTATTTTATCGATTGTGGGAATGAAAACATAATCATAAGATAATCTTTACACATCAACATTATATCAATTGAACAATAAACATAAAACACTTCATTTCATCCCAATACAATATGCTGTATATGGGACAGAACTATATGGAAATGTCACAGATATGACTTTATAATATTATTGCACTCTGTATATTCATATTCAATGCACAAAGACTCTTTTTACAAATTTATTTACAATTCACGGACTGATTACATTGATTAGTTGTGTTCACAGTTGTCCACAATCTGTTACAAACACAACAGCTCTTGCCACATGAGAGTCACACTTGCATAACAGAGTAAAGTGTAAGTTAAAGCAGCAAACACAACCTTCATCACAGTCCAGTGTGACAGAATTGCCTGTGTGTGTGCATTTGTATTTTTTTCACCTTTGAACTCAGATGTAAGATGCTGGGCTGGATAACTCATGATCTCTGACAGCACCACACAAACAGACTATTTCACAACTATTATTTCCCTTAGAACTACTTCCCCCTCTTTTGCTTTTCGCCAAGCTGTCACAAGCCAAATTTAAGCCATAAGGAGACACTGTTTCACAAGATTATAGTTAACGCTACCCACATCTCATGGAGATAATGATGGCATCACAAACCCGAGAACACATTTAGCCTGGCCTCTAATGGAAGACTACCAGTGTTACTTCTCAAAACTTTAGCCAAAGAAACAAAAGCTATAAACTTTAAAGTGAACACATTCAATAATAGGAAATCAGTTAATGAGCTACTGTAAGAATAAACTGTATGTCAAAGGTATACGGCTTTCCTGTAGCTCAGTGGTTAGAGTATGGTTATGTATAGTATAATGCAATGTAAGTCGCTTTGGATGAAAGCGTCTACCAAATGCATAAATGTAAATGTAATGTAAATGTATACTGAACACATCTATTAGAAAAGTGCTTTATTTAATCAATTGGCCGTTATTCAAGGGGATTTTTGGTGAGAACATGTCATTTTTATGAATGACTGCATGACTGTTTGTGTAGAAGACAGTCAGAACATCATAAGTTGACAGTAATAACATCATCCTCCTTTTGACAGTAATTCAGGGAATAAATAAAAAACATTACAAGTTCAACACACAGAATTCCATCTATGTCTTTAAAGGCCAAAGAACTATCATACTTTCTCCTGGGACAAGGACTCAGCATCTAGCTCAAAGGACTGGCCTATTCATTTGCAGTGATAGCATCTAGCATACCAAAGATAACCAAAAACTAAATATCTGTCTTAAAGCTAGTTATTTATATCAGGAAAGAGATCTAAAATGCATGTCATATCAACAACCTCAGTGTTCAGTGTTAAAGAAACATCTGTCCAACATTACCGGAATCTGGATTTGGTCAAGAATGTTCTGTCATGGGACAGATAGCTCAGATAGTTTAAAAATGCAAAAACTTTTAATTAGACAGGAAATACCTTTCAGTTCTTGGCACATTTGGTCAATGCCCAACTTTCCTTACAAATAATAAAAATATGCACACAAGTTGTAATGCAGTTAGAAGCATAACTTTGAAACATAGTGTAGTACAAACAGTAAAACCATTTAACCATAACTGTGTCTTGGAGGCTGGATCTCGGTTCAGGCTGAACCGACCACTAAAACACGACAACAATGGGAGAGGAAAGCCGTTTCCTCACACAGCTTTTGTTTGCCAGGTGGCTGTGGCGTCTGTTTCTCTGCACACAAGCATTTTCAATTCAGTTCCTTTAATTGTCCAGTGTGAGCTGACATTCAAACCCTGTTCCCTCTGGACCTACTGCATAAGACACAGCATACACATCTGTCACAGCAGAAGTGAAGACATACATATGGTAGACTTAAAAGACAATGATTTGAAAACTTGTATATCATCAGCGACAAAGTTTATGAGGCATGTTGTCAGTTGTCATTCTTTATAAATACAACGGTACATAAGGTAATTATTCAGGACTACAGTAAATACCAAACTACCTTATACAATTACTGTACCAACAGCACTTTCTTGTAAACGTAAGTAGGGTGTTAGCAACAGATATTATCTCGTAAAGCTGTGTTTTACCTGTGTTACTACCCGCAGCCTTGAGGTAGAACAGGGTCACTTATACATGGAGAAATTTTTCCTCTCCTTCGTAATCGTAATACAGCTATTATCGAAGATGCTGAAAATTACCCAGCCTGTGTATTCATCCATTACTTTTACGATCGTTAGATCATCTGTGCTCCATCCACCAGGTAACGGACCCAGCGATCACGTCAACTAGCACACTGACTGTTATAATTTAACTGTGAAAATGTGTCTGGTTTGAAAAACACATGCAAAGTGTCTTCGACCAGATGGTGATTTTGATTTGACAGCAGCGTTTTTAAAACACACACACTAGCGTTAACATTAGCTCGGTTTAGCTGGATTTCAGCCCAAAGCGGACAACAGTTAAAACAATGACTACAAACCAACCAGAACATCACGTCTTACCTTGATTACAAAAGAAACTCCATAATTTGGCGAATATCAGACCCATTTCTACTACCGAGTGAGCGATGTTGGCCGGTAAGAGTAAGTTTGGCGGAGAGGCCTACAGTAACAGCGGGCAACCCGTTATTTCTTTCTTCATCAATCCGCTCGTCCCATTCAGCTTACTGTAACTCAGCACACGCCGAGGTGTGTGTGTGGACGTCCACGGCGTGTTAACACAAGTCACCAGCTCCCCATACACGTCTTTTGTCTGTTAAGATAAAGTGTGCGACAGATGAAAGCTCGGCGGATACATCTCTCTCCCAACACCAGCCTCTTCAGTTCCCACGCTGTGGTGATCCCATCCACATTTTCCTCGTGGAGGAGAAAATAACACCAGCGCAAATCCCTCTGTCGGGTCATACACTAAAAGGTGCTCAGGAAGAGCTCAAGGTAGCAAACTTGAGGCACAGGGAGTTCGCAACGCGTTTGCTAGTTAAATAACGAGCGCTCACTCTCTCTTGTGTCTTACACACGCACACACCATCCCCCATGAGTGTCCGGTTACATGCGTGAGCCTAGATCATTCATGACGTTTACACTTCCAGCCCAAGTGTCCCATCGAATAAGTTTTCCGTTTGCTTTATGTGTTTATTTTATTAAAAGAACCCAATGCGCCCTGAGCAGTCTTATTGTCTTTGGTCAGTGCCTTTGCTCTACACTAAAATCTAGTCTATTAGCCACATCGACTTACTTTCTACACAGTAATATTATTCAGATTTCTCAACACATCACCTTCTGTAGTTCTACAACATCTTTACAGCTGCATGATATAAAAAAATTCTGCTTTTATGAACGCCTATTGTTTTATTTAAACGTCACCCTGATCTGACTCAAAACTAAAGTATGACCACAAATCACAACAATCAGCATAGATAGGAAGATAGTGGAGATTTTTGATTACTGACAGGAAACTGGTTAGGCATTGTTCTCTATTCCTTGTGTCGTTTAAAGTTCCCTGTTGTAGCAGCTGAACTGTTATGCAAACTCCCTTTCTATCACATTCATCAGAAATCTGATAGTCATCACATTTAAAAGAGATGTTTTCACAGGGAGTGGTGAAATATCAAGTGTGGGCTTCTCTTGTGTGGGCTGCTGGAATATCAAGTTGACATACTACATCTGAGAACAGCAGCACTCCTTTTGAGACGTTCTCACAATGCAGTTTGTTTGATTGGCTTTCGATTTTTTTCGAAGGCAAATGAATCTGAAGCAATGTCAACCAAATATGGCTAATTAATCAGACTGCCAAAAGTAAAAAAAAATAAAGTACAGTATATTTATACATTTGCCCGATGCTTTTTATGCAAAGCAACTTTCAGCCAATAAGGTATACATTTTATCAGTATGTGTGTTCCCTGAAATCAAACCCATGTTTGTGTTGTTAATGCAATGCTCTATCAGTTTTAACAAAAATAGATTTAGAAAAAAATACTAGACACAATAGTAATTAGGTGACCTTGATGCCACATGAATATAATATGCAATTTAGTAAGATCAAGAGGCAATAATGTAACAGGCTACTGTTTAAAAAGTTTATTGTAGACTATTGTACTTAACAAAAATACAGGATGTATACCAAAGTATTACTGTAATAGTAATACAGAAATTAAAAACCTTCATCCTGAGCAGAGCTAGTAGATTACAGATATGTTGTGTGTTTTATGTACAGTGTGTCGTGTCGCTTTCGTATTGTCATGATATCTCAAACGATACCAAGTAAAAATGACCAGATTTACTTTTTAACTAAGTAGAGAAAGATAATTGTTTTTTTGCATAAAACTTTGCACAGACAAGGTGCACACCTGTCTCATGCTAACGTGTTTTATTTGAGTGCCATAAAGTGTTTCATAATATTTTAATGGCAATGAAAGGACAGATGGTGTGCCTAAGATGTCCTGTACCGTTTTTATCACATTAATTGAGAATGCAGACAAATATCACACTTAATGTGAGAATGCAGTGTTGAAATATCAAGAAATCACAATGCATGTAGCACATCTTTATTTGTCCTTAGCTACATATAACTGAAATATTGCCTCACCAAATACAGGTATCCCACAACAGAAAGACTGTATGAACATGAAACAAAGAAGCTGAGATTTCCATTTTTAAAAACCTACATTTTTGTCTGTGTGCCACTTTATATTTTCTTTTCTTTCTGTCCTTAAATTGTTTCATTAATTAAAATAACTGGTTCAAAAGACGAGTATGTTCATATAGAGTTGGATTATATTGCTCAAATCATATAGACTATTGTTATGGTGTTCTTTCTGTTATCTTGGAGACTCATCAGTAATGTTTACTGTCAACAGCTCCTGTAGAAAATTAAGTATGAGGGTAAGAAAATCTATTACTTTAAGACTGATATTATTTGTCATAACCTTTAGCTAATGCCTACATTTGTCAACACAGTTCTCAATGTATTTCTTACATCGATTTATTACCAAAATACTAAATCCAATTCTGTAATTTTCATTAAAATTAAAAGTTTTTTTCTGCTTTAACGCTAGGTGTCGCAATGGGTTTGAAGAACGCCTAATTCTTATTTTATGGTAAAATCTACCATTTCAACACGCATAACAGTGTGGCGTTTGAAAAAGCTGATAAAACTTATCAGCAAAAATAATACTGAACAAATACCCATGATGGTACAACTATATTAATATAATGCTTATTTTAACTAATTTAAATGTTTGATTTATTAAGACGAATTTGCAAACGCTGCTTTATAAACGTCCCTTTAAAAGCCTAATTTGTAATCCACCTCTCAATATATCCAAGAGATGGCAGTGATGCGAAAGTCATAAGAGCAAGAACAAACAAATTGAAGATTATTCAGGCATCTTTATGGATTCATTTTTTCATCAGCAATGACATTTTATGCTAGGTTTACAGTACATGATTCCTGAGTTATGACTTTTGCAAAGGCAACCACCCACAGGTAATATTTACCCTTATTTTTATTCCACCCAGAAGCCTAAATTCTTAAACTCTTCAAAGACAGATTCTATAATTGAACAAAAGGAATTTGTGAGCTTCCCAGACTGAGAGGAAGAAAATGGGGGGAAGGCTGGATCTCAGTGGTGTGAACCGCTAGAGTCTCTAGAGAGGCAGAGAAAGAGAGAGACATGTGTTAGTTCTATCAGACACCTCTTGATCTATTGCCACTCTGAAAAGTCACAACCAATCAGGCACAGTACATGAAGCATCAATGGAGCATCATAGTCAAAGCATAAGGTGTATTTTTTCTGCACATATATATATGTATATACAAACATCTGATGGACTTACGGTTGCATGGAAACAAACGTATAATAACAATCTTCATTTGCTGACTGTAGCCCATTACTACTGCTCACTCAAAATTAAAGCCGAAAGAGATGTTGACTCTTAAAACAGCAGAAATAGATGCTCTTCTCTTTAAAAAGCAGACCGTGTGTTTTTAAAAGAACTGACTGTACAATGAGCACTCACATGAGAACAAGCGTGGATATGATGTGACAAGAGATTTAGAAATTATTTACATTAGCATGTACATCTTACATCGTACATCTTAATTGTATATACTGATATAATTAGGTATAATGTCAACAACAGTAAGTATGTGTAATTATAAACAGCTCTACAAAGTAATTACATATTAGGTCGTTTATTAGCATTAGCAGCCATGTACGTATGCAATTACTCTAACATAAGCACCATAATATAATGCGTGAGTTTTGGATCAGTATGGCTTGATGGCTTCAACTGTTTAGAGAGTTTTGCTTGATGAGACTCATTATACATTATTCAGTAATGAATGACTCAAGGGTCGCTTTTCCTATCCCTAATTGGGCCACAAAGGCACCTGTTGCATGAGCTGCAGGATCATTCATAGCATTTTAAGGGCACTGAAGCACAAGGACCCTTGCTTTCATGTTGACCTTATGCCTATTCATAAGCACCCAACATCAACATAATGCCCTTAAACTGCTAGTGTAACTGTTAATGTAAACCTCAAAGCCTTTCGGAACGGTGATATGAGGGTAGAAGTGCGCGCAAAGAGAATTCAACTCTTCATCTAGAGAAACAGGTGAAGTATGACAGAAGGTATTCTAGAGATGACCAACACACAATAGATGCTGCCTCTTATTCACCACCTATTCCAAGAACTCGTCACCCTCACAGTTGAAATTACCCTACACCACCATCTCCCCCACAATCATGGCTGCCTATAGCTGCAGCCCCTAATAGCAGCTCACTCTTTCAGCCCACATATATGCCAGTCTCCAACACCTCCTCCTTAAGCAGCCCTGACACCCAGGCAAGACATACCGACCAGACATACCGACCATACTGAGTTGGTGTGGATGAAGCAGTTATCTGCAGGCTACTAAAGGTCGAATCCCACCTGGACTTGGCTGCTAGCACCGTGAGAACTGTTTCTTTTTTCTTTAGTGCCTCTTGTGCTCTACAGCTCCATCCAGCTGGAAAAGATGCTGGAAAAGATGCAAGAGATCCAAACAACACAGCTCTCTATCCATTCCACTTCAGATTCTAAGTACAGCTGGAAGTCATCACACCTGCAAAAGTTCCTGGGGGGTTCTGCTATTGTTGAAAGTTTCAGGAATGGTGAGAATGAGTGACAGAAAGTCAAACATCTACTAATTAAAATTAGAAACAAAAGATCTTGTGTAGAATATATGTTATTTATATTGCAAAAATGTAATTTAGTGTTGGGTACTCTCACACAGATATCTTTATGTATAATTTAGGACAACTCAAAACTGTGTGGAAAAAGTGGCTCAGATAAAAATGAGAGTTTGATGAAAGATGGATTTTTCATTTCCGATAAAACCATTTTGTCTCGCTTTTGTGAGAAGGACGCATGCTTCCTGTGAGGAAACATGTGGCAGCCAAGTGCAACTGATGAGCAGGAAGACCAAAAACTTCAGCCTATAATTACGTGCTGTTCCAAACCATCCATCATTCATCTCATATGCCTATGGCCCCCACTTCTTGCAATTAACATGAATTAGTGAGTGTTTGTGAATTGAATTGAGGTGAGCCGAGTAGAGAGAGAGGGTCTATCATGATGTAAGTGGGTGGGTGGGGAGAGAACACATCTGTTACTGTTTGGCTTAACACACAAGCACCATGATTATGATTATCTATTTTGATGATTTTAAGTAGGATTTTGTTTTTGTCCATATTCTTTTCATATCTATTCAAGACATGCCCAGTCATGCCCAGATGTTTCTTAATAATGGTCATATAGTTGACTGATAAAGGAAACATGGACGCAATAACAATTGTTTAGAGAAAGTAGTAGTAGTAGAAGTAAAGGTTCATCCAAAAATTGTATGTCCTCATTCACCTTTATTAGGAAAAAGTGGGCATAATAATCTTCAAAAAAGTCATATTGGGTCAGAACCACATGACGTTGAGTACATAATGTCACATTTTTTTTCATTTTTGGGTGAGTTTTTCCTTTATATCAGATATACTGCTGTATGTATTCTTCATTTCAGCTACTTCTTTTTTTTCTTTCACTCTCATAAGTCTCTCATTACTCTTTTACAGAAAACCCATGCAAGATGTTCTACCACAAATATGCTTTTGTGTTGTAATATAGTTGTAACAATAATAGAGCAAAAGATTTAGAAAGGAGTATGACAAAGTCATGATGTCCCAGCTCTGCAGACAGACAACCAGTTCTGCCGTTCTCAGTCAGCCCTTTCCTTACAATGCACATTTAGTTGCCTATCATTCACCATCATTTTAGGATTGTGCAAGATGAAGGTCCAAGAGGTCTCATACTAAATAATTACACTTCATGAAGCCTTACTGCATTTATTCAGAGACACACTGAATGCTGACATCACACATACAACTATTCTTCCATTGTATGTTATGGAACACAAAACACATGAGAAAGGGGAGTTAGAATGAAGAAGTTTAGTCTTGGATCTACAGGAGCAGCTTTATATGTTATGTGCCGTGGCTCATTAGTTCTGGCATTGCCTTCATGACACTTTAGTGGATTCTCAAAAGATGTGACATTTAAATCTCAGTGAATTCATTTGACCTTTCTGGGTATTCATTTTAACACTCTGCAGTTTAGTCTGGGCACCGTGTTTTTAATTATGACAAAACACAGGCTGCCAAACATCGCATTGTAGTTCCAGTGGTGCAAGGAGAAAGTAGGAAATAGACTCCTTGTCACTCCCATATATAACCCCCTGTAGGCTGTATTGTGATGACAAGCTGTAATTTGGTCTAATAGTCTGTCAGACGGGTGTAATATGCTATTCGCAAGGAAACCAAAAAAGGCAGGTTTTCAAGGTGCATTCTGTTGCCTGTGAAGTTTGTGAGAAAACAGACCAAACAGTGCTAAATTATCAGCCAATGAGCGCGCAGTTCCCCGTCTGTATAAAACCCTGTGCCTGGCTGCGCCGCTTGCTGAACTGTGAATCAGGAACGCAGTCAGTCAGGCACAGGCGCGCAAATGGCGCTGCAGCCTTTACGCATTCTCGACTGTCATGCATAATTGTTTGTTGACGGAGGAAATCAACAGCAACACCATGCAGTCCTCTTTTTTGTCTGTGGCACACTCTCCGGGGATACCAACAGCTGTTTCATTAATGTGGAAATCAGGAAATCCACTGTCGTCTAACTGGACTGTGCTGGAGAAAGAAAACAAGACGACTCTCGGTGACATGGACACATTTGAGAACCGGCGCGCACAGTATGGCCAGTTTTCTGCATCCACCTCTATATTTTTAACTGTGCTCATGACACTGCTGGTGTTTGCCACGGTTCTGGGGAATGCGCTTGTCATTTTGGCTTTTGTGGTAGAGAAAAGTTTGCGCACACAAGGCAACTTTTTCTTTTTAAATTTGGCCATAGCGGACTTTCTTGTCGGTGAGTGATATAGATTATGGTTTGTATCGTGACATTTGTATTAACGACGCGGTGTCCTGTAAGCGTATTTATGTTTTAATACATTTTAGGAGGGTTTTGCATTCCCGTGTATATTCCCTATGTCCTGACGGGAGAGTGGAGACTGGGGAGAGGTCTGTGCAAACTGTGGCTGGTGGTGGATTATATGCTGTGCACCGCCTCAGTGTTTAACATCGTGCTCATTAGTTTCGACAGGTTTCAGTCCGTCACTAAAGCGGTGAGTGCATCTTCAAACAATACTACAAACAACAAAAACAAACAATAAAAAAAGAACTGTGCTGTCAAAACAACGAGACAGCGGCATGTTGAAAAAAACGATTTGGACGCCAAACGCATTAAATCTAAAACTGTGTTATATGCAACGATACTTGTATGCAATAACAATAAGCACATCAATTATAACACAGAGATGAGAAGTTAAGGTACTATAAAGAGATGAGCACAGTGCAGTTATTAGCATAACACAGGCATAAGCACAGTCATTAAAAAACAAAACGAGAAAAGCTTGTTTTGCTGTACAGCTTTACAGTCTTAGCAATAAAAACGGAATGATACAATTATTCGCACTTTATATTTTCACACAGATAAATAAACTACAGAGACCATAATGTCAGAATAGTAGTAGAAATGTCTATTAACAGACATAGGTTAAAAAGCTGCAATTCAGAATCCACATACTGATTATCAGGGCTGGAATTGGGATGGGACTGAATCCAGGGACTGAATTTCAAAGGGGGGGGGGTTAAGTTCCAGTCCAAAATGTAATGGATTTTTTATTGACGTGATAGCCTACAAACCCTATGCAAATTTCATACATAAATATATTGGGATCTATATCTATGCTAAAAATATCCCTAACCAGGGTCCCCTTAGTGAATCTCTGCCATTTTCACCATAGGCATCAGAGCATAACAAATTTGGTTGTGATATCAGTACATTATAATACCACAAAAAAAATGTGTGATTGAGAAATAAAAATTCAAGCATTGCTGTGAACATCTTCAGAGTTAACAGGTTTATCAGAAGCCGCCCCTTACATAAAAGTCAAACGATACAACACAGATGTTATTATACATAATTACATGCACAGGGATAATTATTTACACAGGCACAGTGGGTGCAGACCCAACTGTGTGTACAAATGTCATCGCACAAACACACTTGTATATTCAACTATCATCTGTCAACATTTAATTATATCCTGGAACACCGCTATGCACAAAGGCGTGACCACATTGCTCCTTTCTGAAGTAAACGCACTCTGTCCGTTTAATAATAACACTTCAGCTGGAAATTAGCAGATAAAAACATTATTTTTGGTATTAGGAATAGAATAAAAACACACATAGATATAGACATGGTTTTCAACAAGATCCCTTTTAGGCAATTATGTATGTTGTAAGTATTGCGTTACTATTCTGTGTATATGTGTGTATCTTTTCTGTGTATGTAGGTCTATGTGTGACACATTAAACTTCATTTAGAAATCTTTGTTTCAGGTGAGTTACCGGTGTCAAAAAGGGATCACTAGAGAGGCAGTTTTGAAGATGCTCTGCGTGTGGCTGGCAGCTTTCCTTCTTTATGGTCCAGCTATTATAAGTTGGGAACACATCGCTGGAGAAAGTGTAGTGCCAGATGGAGAATGCTATGCAGAGTTCTACTTCAACTGGTATTTCTTGATAACTGCCTCCACTGTCGAATTCTTCACACCTTTCATAAGTGTCACTTATTTCAACCTCAGTATTTACATCAATATACGCAACAGATGCGCGGTAAGGGAGGAACAGCCCACTTACATTCGACTCAGGAGTTTTAAGATGAAGCCACTCGCAGCCGGTGACGTACAGCGGGTGTTTTTTGTGAGGCCCGTTGAGGAAAGGGGGGTCGCAGACTTGCCCGCGAGGTCTCGCTGCTGTCGGTTATCCACAAGCGCAAAGGTCTCTGCAACAGAGTTTGCTAACCCCAGACATACTAAACGAAGAGACAGCACGATCGCAGACCTGCCTCCTCTGCAGGTTGGGGAGCGGATCCTGACCTCTACAGAGGCCCAGTTTCATTACGTGGACCATTCATCCGGATCACATAGACACCGCCCTGATATGGTGGCAAGTTTGGCCAGTCGCTTTCGTCTGTCTAGAGATAAAAAGGTTGCCAAGTCTCTAGCTGTGATAGTGTGTGTGTTTGGTCTCTGTTGGGCACCCTACACCCTTCTGATGATCATTCGAGCAGCTTGTCATGGTCAATGTGTCCAGCATTACCTTTATGAGATCTCATTTTGGCTGCTGTGGATAAATTCTTCCATCAACCCAGTCCTGTATCCTCTGTGCCACAGCAGTTTCAAAAGAGCATTCAGCAAATTACTGTGTCCCAGCAAGACAAAAATACAACCTCTAAACATGGACCAGAAGTACTAAGCTTAAAAGAATGAAAAGATTTTCAAATAGGGCTCGTATTTGTTTCAATGTGCTTGTACAAAACATTAATGAACATTCGATCTATTAAATATTCATTAACATTTCATGCTTACAAAGCATCAACAATCATGCTTTGCTTACATTGTAGAGTGAGTGGATAGTGTAGATAATTCATTTGAATGATTTTGCCCAGAACAGTGGTAGAGATCCATTTCCTCCAAATTTTGTGCAAGCCACTGGTATTGTAATTGATTTGTCATGTATTATGTACAAATGCTTGGAAGTGTCTTTAAATTACATTGCCATATTTGTCTTGGTAAGTAACTTATTTTTTATCCAAATGTAAAAATAAATTGTATTGGT
>JAZGTJ010009918.1:0-18756 GCA_036877575.1 Botia almorhae | reverse complement strand
TTATTGCTGCAGTTTTGGCTATTCTTTGTTTTACAGAGTCCAATGTTTCCACACCCTGTATTTGACCGTTTTCAATATCTTTCCCTAATTCACCCGCATTTCCATTTTGTACCGTAGATTCGTCCCAAAATGCGTTTCCTTCCTGTATGCTCCTACCGCCCTCTTTAATGACGTGAAGACTTGCTGACAAGTTTGTGGTGAAAGTGGAACCGTCGCTACTGGCGTCCAAAGCAGCGTTGACATGCCCATTTTCAGCAGCCTTCCCTTCGGCCAGATCGGCTGAAGACCAAGCGCAGTCTCCGACGTCTTTTACCGTAGCTCCGTTGGGAATCGCTGCATGAAGGAGGCTCGTTCTCTCGGAGACCAGGTTGGGATTCAGCTCCTTGCTGAAACAACACCCCATATTTTAATATGCGACCGGGGACAAGCACAAAAACTTGGGTAGCTCCTCTCGCAAGCTCCTCGGAGAGGGAAAGAGAGACCGAGGCGCACACGCTGCCTGCTTAGCCCCCTCCCCAGACCCCAAAATAGCGCATTTAAATTTATACAACTGACTCACATGGGCCTGTCACTCAAATGTGAAACCTCTACAATGATTGGTGCTTTAACGGATGCTGTACTCGCGTAGTATGAAAGGGATCAGCAACTTGGCACTGGCCCAAAACACAGGGGTCACACAAATGCCCTTTTACAGCACCCGAAGCTAGGAGGCGTGTCTCTGCTGTTCTGTTACAGTTTTCAGTGATATGTAAAACGTTTACAAAGATAAACCAGCAACACGTGACTTATACTTTACCAAAAGTGGAATCTCTTTCTCGTTCGCTTCCTGTGACTGCTGCACCTGTGGCTCCACGATGGTTTTTCCTTCTTGGTCTGAAGTCATGAGCTGTCCAGGTTCTAGCTCCGTACGCAGAGCTCTCCAGACCGCCAGGGAACTGCGGGTAATGACAAACAAACAGATGAAACTCACAAATCTATTTAGACGACAGCGGAAACATTGGAGGTGTCCACTACAAAAATTCCTGATGCATTACATTCAATGCATTTAAAGTGACATCGACAGAGAAAGCGGACACAAGTATTACAGATCATATCCTGCAACATTACACTAATGATGTATAATAACGCTACGCCAACAACAACAAGAGCGGAGCTTATACATTAAACACATGATAACAATGAAGAAAGTAGACTTAAGTAAAATGACACTAAATATGTCAAACAACCCCTAAATAATACAGTTTAAAAACAACTACAAATGCCACTCCAACAATTGCAAGTGAAAAGCTCATGTATTCAAAACAGGTAACGACAAGAAAGACAGGTGACTCACTTATGCAGACCATACCATGTGAAAGATCACAAGCCGTTTAATCATTTAAAAATGTAAAAACTACATATTCTCCTCCAGAGTTTTAAATTGACTCTTTACAGAACAGCTGAGTGTGGAAAGCGTCACTGAACGAGCTGACATCATCAAAACCTGCAAACACTTAACTGATGGCTGTCTTTAGGGCAGTGGGCTTTAAATACTTGTTTAATTCCAGCCAGATTTAAAATAATTCTATTTTACAAAGAATTCTATAGACAGTAAAGCACAACTGTACACAATGTCATTAAAAGTAGTCTGTAAGCATATTTACAAATCCAAAGTGGCTCCCATATGCTTTGTAACCAAAAGATTTACTGCGCTTACAAACCGAATTAATGATGCATGAAGGGAAACATTTTAAAATCTGCCCATCTGCTTAATCGCGCTAAACTTGTAAAAGTAAACAAACTAAAAACAAAACATCTTAGTAATGCAACTTTATTTTTGTAATGTTTAATGCTGACTCAGACAGTCTATTCCAATCTAAACACACGAGGCTTGTTTACATTAGGCGCGTACATAAACATGCAAAGCAGTTCAATGGATGCCAATCTAGAACAACTAAAACAAATGCTCTGCGACAAAATGGCATGCACAAATTATTTGTAAGCTACATAAAACTACATGCAATCTCAACTTTTTTTTCAAGTCTACCCATATGTCAAAACACATGAACGGCCGAACACACGCACAGACAGCTGCTTTAACGGCTTCGTGTAAACTCATTCTACACAATCAGATATCAAACACAAACATGTGATTTCACATGTCTTACTGTTGTGCGTTATAAGGTAAATATTTTGACAGTGCATGATACAGAAAGACAGTGTGTTAGCCTACATGCTAAAGACTGGCCACGAATGGGAAAGCTAGCCTGAACTCAGTTAGCTCGACTTGCTAACTCCGAATGATACCTTGAAACCCTTCGACTGTTCGTGTGTGGATACAAAGACAGTCCAAAATCACACCGAGAGGAAGACTGTGATGAAATCAGCGCCGTAACAATTCACACGAGTTTCCACTCACCTGTATCTGCTCTCCGCGCACGAGAGACCGTCGCGGGCCCAAACGTCCGACTTCAACGCACGAAACTTAGGAAAACAAAGCCACAGATCCGCGCAGGAAACTTTTGAGCCGCAACAAAACGCCCAGCAAGGTCCAACGTCCACCAGCTCCTGGATATCCGGGCCGATAATGAACTTTGCAGGTCTGTTTGTTGATGTTTTGGTGACTGGCTAACGTATGTTGTCGAGATGGTAACAGCACGAGTGAGCGCGTGTTATGTTTCGAAACCGTTTCAATCACAGTGTGAGAAACGAGAGTAACTATAACTGTGGTTGCGAGTTAAGCGGAGATGTGATAAGGGACTGCGAGTCGCTGGATCGGAGCCACACGCCTCTTTCCTCCCCGTGTATTTGTGTCCGGAGTTCAGCTTCACTCTCTCGGCCAAACCGCACCACGAACTCCCGCCTAGAGGCGCTTTATGAACTAGCCCGCCCACTCTCTACCGTGGCCCTTTCAATAACTGAACGGCTGTAGGCTGCGGTTTTAGTGTTTTAGTGTAAAAACCTACAGGGATCGAGGCTAAATTTGTTAATACATTTTTTTGGTAGTATAGTATTCGTCTGTATCTATGATGTACTTATTTATGAAGTTATCTTAATAAAACCATACGCAAATGTGTGTAGATGCATTGCAACATGTCTCAAAATGTGACACAACAGCAATGATATAAATTCAGAGTAAAATAAAACACACAGAGGAAAAGCAGTACATTTAAATCAAATCAACTAGCTTTTGGTTTTGCTTGCCTAAACGATAACAAACGTAACCAATGAGAGGCTCCATTCATCACGTGACTCGTGTGTGTCTGAGTGGACGGTCTGATCGGTTTTGAAAGATTCTTTGCTTTAGTTATATCTGCAGAGGTTTTCGGTTGGTTGAGATAGCTTACGGATAGCTGTAACGACCAAAAAGGATTTTTCTTGATTTATGATTGTGTAAACGTTCTTAATGCAGATATTTAGGTTAAATACAGCAGGTTATGAAATATCCATTCCCAGTATAATAAACACACACACACACACACACTTCCGTCAGACGGTTAGTGTGCCCATGTCCTGGTAACTACAAGAACAGGATTGCTGGTTAACTGGACGGGGTGTCTGTTTGTTGATAGAGGGGTTTTACGTGTTTTTTAGACGCCATCTGAGCACCAGTGTGGCCCAGCTGCGAGACCAGAAATAAACAAGCAAAAACAACGTTACCCGGTTGGTTAGCCCATCTTTACCAACCCAGACCAAACCATCTTAAACCAGATAACCAGCTTTTGCTGGTGTAAACCCTTTCCAGCAAGGTTCCTGAATAGGTTATTTCTATAACATTGCTGATATAGATTTTATACATTTTGCCCTGAAAATTCACCTATAAAATAATTACAAATTAAATAGTTTAATTTCATACACGATTCTTTCCATGCATGCTTAACACTAAAACGCCGGCGGAAACCTAAAGTTATTTTCGTCAACGCACGACTTTTATCTGCGCTTGGCGTCAACAAATCTTCTGTCCAGCAGGAGGCGATCTCAGATCAGCCTCCCGTTGCGCCATTTCGTTGCGGTGAAAGCCGCCAGATGGCAGTTTAGGATTGCTTCTCCGAGGAAAGGCGCGGTTCTGCTTCTGGTCTAATTTACAATATAAAAACATAAACTGTTTCCTCAATGAATTGCACTCGTTATTACTGACGCGTGTCCCGGATAACCCCCTTTTAACGGTGGAGGTGAGTTTGTGCGAGTTTATGCAACCGTTTCTCAGTCTTTTCGCGCTCAATGCGTAAATCGAGCTTGCATTAAAGATGGAGGACGTGCACAGGAGTGTGTGTGTCTGTATGTATGTGTGCGGGGGGGATGGGATCCAATTCTCTAAGGACAGTTTTGGTGCATGCCCCCCTGTCCTCGGTGGCACCGTCTTCCCTCTCGCCCATAGCTATATTATCTTAATAAGCCGGGATGCGTGTGATTTGGCGTGTTATTGCAGGAATAAGTGTGACGGCACGTCTTCCTGCCGCCATGCACGCAGTCGCACAGACAATCAAAGCGCGCGAGACTCTTGAACCGCCGTTGTTCTCAATCCGATGCGCCCTCGCTAGTGTAAAACGTCCGATGTATTCACGTACTGTAACGTTACTTCAGTTTTCTACACTTTCCCGGAGTTGTCACGATCGCTATGTCGTTTTTAAGGACTGTGTGACGTGAAGGTTGGTTTTGTGCGAGTCGTTTGTGTCGGTGAAGTTACACGGCTCTACGTTTTCATGCCCAAAACAAAGTGACGCGAAACCCATTATTATTTACGTTATATTAACGTTACGTGATGTTGTTTATTGGTATATTAACCCAGCCCATGGTTGTTTGCATATTTTTAAACAAACCAAAGCCAATTTGCTTTTGACTTTAACTCCAAATTTAGCGGGTAGTTCCTTCTTGGAGGTTTTCTTACGAGTTGAAGAGTTCACACATTACTCAAGATGGTTCGGGCATGGTCATGAACTATGGCAGGGATTTGATCCCAAAACTTGGTTTTAAAACACTTCAACCTATCAATGCATTTTTATTTGTGCTCATTTTGACAGGAAATGATGGTTACGTATATCCTCTTGATAAACACAACACGTTTATAGGTTCATATAATGTAACTTACGAGATTTCAAAACATACAACAAACTAATTTGTCACAGATTGTCAGCTTCTCAATTCTGACTAAAATATGTGCTTTGACTGTCACATCTCGTGTTTGTTTGCTGCTTCGTTTGTTCTGTTGTAATGTACACGTTATTATTACTATTTTGAACTGTATTACCTGAAGAGGTGGGATGTTGGCAGCTGTGAAATCTTATCTTGAGCACTGAGTTGAGTAAGCACTGAACAAGCGTTATTTAAATGTTGTTAGTGCAGTTTGTGAGTGTTGATTCAGCACTAACCAATAATAGCAGAGGACCGTCATAAGGTTTCTTCAGTAATTGGAAATTCTTGACAGGAATGTATCAAATGAATGCAACTAGAAAACAGTTATCGAGTCTAAAGTCCAGTTACACTCCAGTTAGTAATTTTCATACCTTATTTGGTTGGTATATAATTGAAATGACTAAAGATGCCATTTATTTTGGTTTCTGTTCACCTTTGAAACTGCGAGGAGTCAATAACATTCAAAGTACTTCAGGATGGTTTTACTTTTGGCCTGAAAAATCGTGGCTAGAACTTTCTTGACCTGAGACCGCTACAGCCAGGGTTTCATTAAAGAAACCAGTTATATTAACAGCCTTAAACAATTTCACATATGATACACAGGCCTCGGGCATTCCTAGTAAAAGCTGTCGTAGAACAAGGCTAGTTGGAGGGTATGTTGTTTAGTCTTAATGGGCAAAACTCAAAATGTGTAATGGGTAATAGCTCAACGCAGCCAATCCTTCCCAGAGAGCTAGCATCAGATTTCCAAAAAAACGTAATTGGATTTCTCCTGGAAATAAATCGTTTTTTTATTTGCAAGTGTTTCTGTTTGCACTGTTGCCAGGGATCCAATGGGTTTATAAAGACATCAGACAAAGACTTTGGTGTAGTTCTTTACATCTTGGCACGGTCGCCGATGACTGTGTAAGCAAAATGTAAAATGGTTGATTTCACAATAGACTGTAGATTTCCATTTATCCCTGGAGCACTTAGTAAATATTCAAGAAAAGAACACACACCCCCAGTTACAAGCACTTGTCAGCCTTTGTAATTTGGTCTTTTCTGGACACAGTGCTTTTCTGTTTCTGTAAAGGTTATTTCTTTCCGGACTGAGTTGGTTGCATGTAAACCTGTTCCTTAACAGGCCTCATCCCAAATGTGTGTTTCATTATGTCTCACCTCTGTAGTGTGACATTCACCGCAAGGCAGATATCTCGTATTAAGAGGCAGCTGCAGTTAGTGTCCTTGGCTTTGTCCCCCTGGGGAAGTTGAAGGGGAGAAAATATATTTTTAGAACATTATATCGGCCCAGATATCACCGTTCTGCTTCGGTTGCTCATCCTTTCTGCATTATTTAATGTCCGTTTGTGTATGTCCGTTTGTGTGTGTGTGTGTGTGTGTGTGTGTGCGCGTGCGCATTTTTTGGTTGTTATGCTAAGGATGTTGAAGAAACTGTAATTATTGTGTCGCACACACAAAGCGAAGCTGTAATAAACCGTGTAATTGCACTGTTGTGTAATAAGTCTATCATAAGAATGTTTTATAAAGTGGCCCCTGAAATGAATCTTTTCATGATTGTTATCAGCTGTATTTTAGGAACACAAGTGGGTCTTCATGAAAAGTTGTTTATAATAGGAATCAATTCTTGGAAAGCCACACTAGTGTGTTAAACTGTTGCGACTTCACCTTTCAGTTGTAGTATTATGGCCTCTCCTGAGTGTTTTTGGCAAGCAATTTAGATGCGTGACATGTATTCCAGAAAGGCTGTTGTTGCCATGGAAACACCCTCACTGTCGGTCATATGCTCCTATCCTGGGATTTTATTGGCTGTGTTGCTAAGATCAATGAATGTTGCTCCAAGAGATAAGATGAATCACTCCAGCTGTGAGGTGAATGAATAGATTATACTTTTAATTACAGAATTAGATTGTTCTGGAGCAGTTAGTATGAATACAAATCTGTTCACACAATGCAAATGTTTTGTAATGCTGTCTCAAACCCCTTTCAAAGGATAATTCAGAAATGTTTGTGTATATTCATGACAAATTTAGATGCTTATTAAATATTCTTCCTCTGTTTGGCTTTCTGTTTATAAACTTGTTTACTATATTTATCTCTATCTAACTATCTATCTATCATAGATACATACATACACGTATATATGTATGTGTATATAATATATAATTAGCTATAGGCATGCCTCATTCTGGGGTGATTTTGGATAGAAATAGGTGAAGTGGATTTAAATATGGTAACGGTGCTAACACCAGTGCTACATGTGTATTTGTGTCTGAAAGTGTTACCAAAATGGTACAAATGTTAAATAAATATTGATGAGGGGTGTGTGGGCTTTCCAGGTCTGATTGTAAGATTTCTGCCAGCACAGATTGTCTGGGCTATTCAAGCTGTTTCAGTGTTTAAACAAAGAATGAACATCATTTTAGTGGCAAGGGTTTGAACTGTAATGTAAACGATGCAAAATGTATCTACTTGGTCTCTCTCTCTGACGCGGCAGCCCACTCACTTAAGATAACCTTGATGGCTGACATCTTAAGATGAAACTGACGTCATAAGACATGATTTGAGCTCTAAAACAGAAACATTTGCTTTCTTTAAAATCTGATTGTAACGAGTGTCTGCAAGACAAAGCGAGGGAGTAAAACTGCTTTTCCACAGTCTCTCTGTGCAATTGTCAAGCTATTTTGAGTGTTTCACAGATCATTAGGGATTGCTGTCTGTCTTCAGTGTGTGTGTGTGTTTATGAGATGAACAGATGATGAGAAATACAACAGCTCTCTAATCCACTCATTTGCCCTGGATAAAGAATCTCAGCCAGGTTTAAGATTATGTATGGTTATTCTAAGTTATTCTATTAGATGCCAGGATATTCAACACAATAAGCGCTAAATTAAATAAATGTGTGTTTTGTGATCGAGTGTGTGTGGTTGTGTGGAGGAAATGTTTACTTGCATAAATATGACGCATGCTTTTACCAAAGTGCATATATGATTTGAAATACCGCAAGAATCTTAATTCACTAACTGAGTAACTGAAAATGTAGACGTTAGCATCTGTTTTTGAAATACAGTAAAGTAAAATAAAACAAATAATTAAAATACTTAAATATTTAAAAAGTTTTCCAGCTATGTTGTGTCGGACAACTCCCTCCAACCCTGTTTTGAGGACAATCGTCACGGTTCCGAAACAAATTTGTTTAACTTCGGTGAAACGTAAAAGCTGTTTTTGGGCACACGCCAGCTATATTTTTCAGCGGTTTTCAAGAAGGGACATTACAACAGTCTGTAATGTCATTTTGCCTTTTGTGTGTGTGTGTTGTTGTGCAAGCTTTTGTTTACTGTGGAATACACCGGATAATCCAGTTATCTGTTCTGGTAAACTTCTAATAATACAGATGTAGATGTCTAGATAAAGGTCATCTACTGCTAATCTAAATGATATACAGGCAGTGTGGTCAGGGAACCGAGAGCTTTTCTTCATATTTACCCCATTAAGGGTCCAACAGAGTGCCCAGAGGGATTTAAAAGACATTGATGTGGTTCCACAACAACAGAACAGTCACCGTCATGCACAATAAAGTTATAATTGGTCAGATTTAAAAGCTTGCAGGTGCCAGAAATAGACCATTTTTACTGTCCCCACACAGTGTAAAGCATTTAATAGAACATCCCCAGACTAATGAATCTTCTGTCGCTCGATACGACACTGCAGGCCTATTAGCACATGCGCTGATCCAGTGAATGGATGGCAGGGTCGTTCCGTGTGGTTCTTTAACTGTCCTGGTCTACAGTTTGACTCGGAGAACCATTAACATTCCACCTCTCTGTATATGTTTTGAATAGCATCGCAATGCACGCGTCTCTTTATATGTGAAATGTATGGTTTTAATGTTAGACGGCCGTGTCCCGTCACAGTCAGAGTGTAACGTTACTGTTCACAAGTCATTCCTCGGTTGATTTCCACAAAAAGTGTAGCTCGCAAATGCTTTCTAGAATGAGTTTGGGGGGGGAATAAAAATACTGTGAAAATTTGTTCGACGCTGTTAGTGATGCCAAAGTAAAAAGACAAGCAGAAATAAAAAAATAGCTGGAGGTACTGTTTTACATGTTCTTTAATAAGCACTTATTTACAGCCAGGTTTATTTTTAACCTTTACCTTGCCTTCAATTTAAATTCTAGTATTTCCAAATGTATTAATATCTCCTTAATGTCACCAGCCTCCACGCCGGAGGTGTAAATGACATTGTCTGTAATCTAACATCTCTTAATTATCACAGAAAAACATGAGACATTTATAAAGAGAACAGCAGATTTGAACAGCCTGTCAGTATAAATGCTAAACAAACAGATAATCACAGTTCTTTAATGAAAGTATTTGCATGTCTTCTGTTTTCTTATGCTAAAGACTGACGACTCTTGGGTGTAATGAACATCTGCTTTATGTTGCTCATCTCTAGTGCGATTATGTAACAGTCAGCTGTTAAATTTGATGAAAGTGTCTTTTTTTAACCCTAATGCAGAAACCCGACCTTCGGCCTGGGCCATATTTACTATAATATCAAAGTCTGTAGGGGGGAGGGGTATATTGAATTACAGGTATGACATTCGACGTTTGAAATAAATAAATATATACATGCATAAATGTGTGTGTTTGTGTTTATATATGCATATATACATAATGTGTGTATATATACATATGTGCTTTTATAAAGAAAAATATATACATAAACACATACGGATAAACATGTATGTTTGTGTGTGTATAAATGTATATATAATATATGTATAATATACGTATATGTGATTCCACAGTGCCAGCGTACAGCGGTTCTGTGCTGTAAAACATCATCTTGTAACGCGAGGATTTCTAGCGCACATTCCTGGTGAATTTCATCAATGTCTGTTTCACGGTTGCGAGTTCGAGTTTTCAGTAGTCACAGAAACATTTACAGTCTGGAAACTTGACTCTGGGGGTGGGGAGCCATCTTGTGTTGGTTAAGATCAAATCTTGTGTGGAGATGAGTCCAGCTGGCCTGTCTGAATCAGTGTGTGGGGGAAATAAGCCTCGCTCATAATTTCTGACTACGTTAAAGCCGTCAGTCTTGTTTGGCGCTTTACGTATCCTGTTTCTGATCGACATACATTTGTTTTGTAGTCTTACTTGCCTCCATTTCTGCTGTTTCCACAGCAACAGGGAAAAGCCATGCTCGGGCTGCCCCCTAATGGCAGTTTTACTGTTTACAAATGTGTTGTATTATTATTGCATCAGAGACACGTGATTAGAAGCATGTATGCATGCTGTAATGCGTAAATAAGCAGTTTATATCATATGTGATTTATTTTTGTGATCTTTTGTCTGGAGTTTAGCTTTTATGACAAAAATCATGGGTTGTGCTGCCTCTAGTGGCAGTTTAATGTCACCCCCTTTTCATCAACAGTTAACAATAGCAATATTAAAAATTAAAAGTATTTTAGTATTTTTTTTTCACTTATTTGTGTTTTTCGTAAACGTCACCGTTTGTGTAATCACTGAGGTGTTACACGATAACATGTGTTAGACGCGTTAACAAATAGTCAACATCCAACCGATGTTCCAAAAATCCCCAAAACATCATCAGCGTTTTGTATTTGTTTTGTGCACTGGTCTTTGGTTTGTCATCTTGGTTGTTTCGTGCACACTCAGGTTATGTGATCTGAAGCGCGCCGACACTGAAGTGAACTGGCACAAAGTCAACCGGCTGTCTCAGATACATTCACAACTTCACTGGGAGACACGTTTCTAAAAGTCCCCTCGTTTTCTCGAGAGACTCAACATGATCAACTCAGACTTTCCTGTGTTACAGTAAGTACAGTAGCCTTTTACTAATACACTCACTGTACGTATTTTCACTGCTTTTTTTGCGGTGTAATCAGTGTTCATAAATGTTTGCGCTCCGCAGGGACTCGTCCAACGACGGGCAGGGCGACACGGTCAGTCTGAGCATGAGCGTCGGTGAACTGGAGGATTCTGGGGAAGGAAAAGGAAGGAAAAAGAGAGGAAGGCCTGGAAAACAAGGGGTGAGCTCACCACTGCTGACCAGAGAACTGATAGCATTGTTGCCTACTGTGTATTAAGCATGTTTTTAATGCGCTGTGGTTCTCTGCCAGGCGGCCAATAAGAAGGCCCGAAGGTCTCCAGTTGATAAAGGTGGGCGGAGACCGAACGGGGTAACCCATCAGAATGGAGAGGGGGCGGACCCGAGCACTCTCTTTGAGGTGGTCAAACAAGGCAGGAGTGCCATGCAGGTAAAACACAAGGCGTCACTGGTTTTGTGCTATTTAATTCTGTCTAACGGATGTGTAATATAGTCATTATTTCTTTATGATCATTCTTTTCACCCAGTGTGTTATTGACGACTGGATCGAATCTTATAAACAAGACAGAGATTTGGCGCTTCTAGATCTGATCAACTTCTTCATTCATTGCTCTGGCTGCAAAGGTAACTTCATGTTTGTATTTGTGCTAATACAGCTCTTAAATAAATATATGCTTACTGTAAGATTCATTTTTACAGTACTTACTGTAAGATTCATTTTACAGTACTTACTGTAAGGTTCATCAGTTCTTCACATGGATATTTTGAATGTGATGTGTTCGTGTGATTTACAGGCACTGTAAGAATCGAGATGTTCAGGAACATGCAGAATGCTGAAATTATCAGAAAGATGACCGAGGAATTCGATGAGGTTTGTGATTATTTTGGATCCTATATTTTCATTCAAGTTCTTGGATGGAGAGTTTTCCTCATGAGACTCTGATCATTATCCAGGACAGTGGCGACTACCCTCTGACAATGGCCGGGCCGCAGTGGAAGAAGTTCCGCTATAACTTCTGCGAGTTCATCATGGTTCTGATCCGTCAGTGTCAGTACAGCATCATCTATGATGAGTACATGATGGACACGGTCATCTCTCTGCTCACCGGACTGTCAGACTCGCAGGTCCGAGCCTTCAGACACACCAGCACACTGGCAGGTGAGTGAGTCGGTCACCTTTGACCTTTAATACAAAACATTGTTTCATTGATTGTTTGACTGATTGATTGATTGATGATTGTCTGATTGATTGATTTGTGCTATTTTGTTTTGATTTTCGGCTGCAGCTATGAAACTGATGACAGCGCTGGTGAATGTGGCGTTGAACCTGAGCATCAACCAGGATAACACACAGAGGCAGTACGAGGCCGAGCGCAACAAGGTCGCTGGAAAAAGAGCCAATGAGAAGTTAGAACTGCTGCTGGAGAAGAGAAAAGAGGTGATGTCTCCTTTAACCCCCCAAAACTTCATTCTGTTCACTGTGAATTGGATTTTTAATGTTTGGTGTCATTCTTGTGTCATCGGACTTCTAGCTTCAAGAAAACCAGGATGAGATTGAGAACATGATGAACTCGATCTTCAAGGGTATTTTTGTTCATCGTTACAGGTGAGTGGCATTGCTACAAATAGCAGATAGGCAACCCAAGTCATTATAGAATATATAGAGTTTCCTGATCCATTTTGCTGCTTGCTTTAGGGACGCCATAGCAGAGATCAGAGCTATTTGCATCGAGGAAATTGGAGTTTGGATGAAACTATACAGCGATGCCTTTCTCAACGATAGTTACTTGAAGTATGTTGGCTGGACGCTACATGACAGAGTGAGTATTGTCCCCTTTTTTTCCATTCCTAAATAATTTGTTGATGGGTTTCTAAAACGTCTTTAAATCTGTCTTGTGTTAGCAAGGTGAAGTTCGACTCAAATGTCTGAAGGCCCTTCAGACCCTCTACACCAACAGAGAGCTTTTTCCCAAGCTTGAGCTCTTTACCAATCGGTTTAAGGTACAATGCGTGCAAACCCTCTGAAATCTTTTCATTATAATGTTGAATGAATAAGTACAGAAACATTATGATGTCACTTCCTGTCTCTCAGGACCGTGTGGTTTCCATGACGCTGGATAAAGAGTACGATGTGGCAGTGGAGGCCATACGGCTCATCACGTTGATTCTGCAGTGAGTATTTCTCAGCATCTCCTCATCCACCTCGTCTGTCTTCCGTACACCATCTTTTAATGCCTCTCATCCGTTTCTGTTTCTTTGTTCAGTGGTAGTGAGGATGCTCTGTCCAACGAAGACTGTGAGAACGTCTACCATCTAGTCTATTCGGCCCATCGTCCCGTTGCCGTGGCAGCCGGAGAGTTCCTGCACAGGAAGTGAGATGAATGAACTGTTGTACTGCTCAGACACTATAATGGCACATCCTGAACGTTTCCATCAGTTTCATGACGTGTCGTCCGGCTGCAGGTTGTTCAGCAGGCACGACCCTCAGGCCGAGGAAGCTTTGGCCAAGAGACGAGGCAGAAACAGCCCCAACGGGAACCTGATCAGAATGCTGGTGCTGTTCTTCCTGGAGAGCGAGGTGAGTGTGTAAACCTGTACGCTTCACATGCGCCTCTCACCCTGCATTCAACAATCATTCTTTAATGATCTCTATTTCCTTAGATTTTCATCATCTTAGTACTATTTTATTTCTGTGACGTGTGTCGCTCGACTTTGATTGGTGCTGTTGTTCTGACCATCTTTCTGTCTTGTGTACATGGCAGCTTCATGAACATGCTGCGTATCTGGTGGACAGCCTGTGGGACAGTTCCCAGGATCTGCTGAAGGACTGGGACTGCATGGTAGAGCTCCTGCTGGAGGACCCTGTGCAGGGAGAAGAAGGTCAGTTAGAGATCTTTCAGGATGCGTCCACCTCGTTGTTCTCTGTGTTCCTCATTAGCGTTGTGTGGTTGTGGGTTCTGTTGCAGCGATGGGAGACAGACACGAGAGCGCCATGATCGAGCTCATGGTCTGCACCATCCGACAGGCAGCTGAAGCTCATCCACCTGTGGGCAGAGGAACAGGAAAGAGAGTAAGTTCTGACACCTCAAGGGACCATTCACACAGAACGCATCGTTGCGTATAAAAATGCAGGATGAAGAGCTCAGGAATGGTTAAACAAGCGCAGCGCAGAACGCAGGGATCTCCAGATGCAGTTTTGAGCTGCCAAACGCAGAATAAATAGCTACCGTTTTTGACGTGATTAAAAAATATAAACGTCAAAGTTATGTAAAAGTAAAATTTGGTTGCCATGCCAACCTGCTGCTGTAAACAAAAGCTTGCGATGCTTGCTCTGCCTCCGGGGTCTTCTGATTGGTCTGCTGTTCTGCTACTGACATTGCTGAGTGGCCACTCTTAACGCTCATTTAACGTTCATTGTTGTCAACATATTACAGATCTAATGACCTTTCTGTGTTTCCTTCAGGTCCTCACCGCCAAAGAGAAGAAGACTCAGATAGATGATAAGAACAAGCTGACCGAACAGTTGATTGTGGCTCTGCCCATGCTGCTGTCAAAGGTGAGTATCAGCTTCAGTCATCCGAGCAGATGTATGAAGGAAACGCTTTATGGTTTTCTGGCTTTGGCTTTCAGTACCAGGCGGATGCTGAAAAGGTGGCGAACCTCCTTCAGATTCCACAGTACTTTGATCTTGAGGTCTACAGCTCAGGACGAATGGAAAAGGTCAGTTGTTGAATCTGTAGCTCCACACATCTCGTGCTGATATAAAAGATGCGTATCTGAATACCAGAATATCACAGAGAGATACTCGTTTGACTCCAACACACAGCAATGCGTTAAAAACCACTCTTGACTGTCTTAGCAAATGCATAGCAACACCCTAGCAACCACTTACAACATCCCAGTGCAGTGCTACAGTGACAACAAAAGCACTAATCACCTCTCGCTCGCTCGCTCGGTTTTCAGCATCTAGACGCCCTGCTGAAGCAGATCCGTGTGGTGGTGGACAAGCACACAGAGACTGAAGTGTTGGAGTCATGCAGCAAGACCTACAGCATCCTGTGCAGTGAGGAGTACACCATCATGAACCGCGTGGACATCGCCCGCAGCCAGCTCATCGACGAGCTCACGGACCGATTCGCTCACTCGGTTGAAGACCTCCTGCAGGAGGTGAAAGGAGAACTTCAGCTCTGAACTTTTGAAGGAACGTTTAAACGATTGTGACATTAATTCAGTGGTTTTCTGCTCTCAGGGGGATGAAGCAGATGACGACGACATTTACAACGTTCTCTCCACCTTAAAGAAGCTCACTGCTTTCCACAAGTAAGAATGCTTTACCCGTTCATCTTGTCTTTGTGTGGGACATGCAGAGCTCACGCGTGTCCATGTTGCTCGTGCGCTCGAGCCTCAGGTTTGCTTTGTTTGCTTTGTAGTGCGCATGACCTTACAAAGTGGGACCTTTTCAAAAACTGCTATCGGTTGTTAAAGATGGGGATCGAACAAGGCTCGATGCCAGAGCAGGTAAAGATGTTTGACACACACCAGGAAATGTCAGTTTGGCTGCATTTGACTTCAACATATGTTAAAAACTAAAAATACATAGTTACCTGCAATTTTATAGACTTTAGCTTCAAATATAAACCTGTAACATTTAAATGCATAAACTTGGAAAACGTACAGAATCACAACCATTAATAGATCAGAGTCACATTCTGTAAAAATATGTATTTCTCAAACGTGTGCAACAGCTTTTATACTCCGTTGCATTGCAGATGTTTTGGGTGACAAATGTTTTTTGCTGTCGCGTGTTCAGATTGCAGTTCAGGCTCTGCAGTGCTCGCATTACTCCATCCTGTGGCAGCTGGTGAAAATTACTGAAGGATCTCCATCGAAGGTGCAGCAGATGCCCTCACAGACACTTCACTGCAGCTAAATGATGTTCTGTCACGTGCACAGCGTCTGTTTCTCTGACGTTCTTTTGGAGATATGTGTCATTAAACTCCGTGTGTGTTTTTGGGCAGGATGATCTAGTGGCATTGAGGAGGGTGGTGAAATCTTTCCTAGCGGTGTGCCAGCAGTGTCTGTCTAATGTAAACACGCCAGTTAAAGAACAGGTGAGCAGTGACATAAGTTAATTTAGTCATTTAGCACTAGTAACCAGTAATGCATTTTTAGCGATTTTCAACACCATTGTTACACTGTCTTTGCTGTGCTTCTTTTATGATATATTTTCACTCATAGTGCACACTACGGATTTTACATATGAACTGGACGCTGCATGTTTTTAATGGTGGTTTATCTCTGCAGGCATTTATGTTGCTCTGTGACCTGCTGATGATCTTCAGTCACCAGCTGATCGCCGGCAGTCGAGAAGCTCTGCAGCCACTGGTCTTCAATCCTGACAGCACTCTGCAGAACGAGCTGCTGAACTTCATCCTGGACCACGTGTTTATTGACCAGGATGATGAAAACCAGAGCATGGGTTTGTGTTCGGCCCTTTAAACTTTTGCCAATCCCAATAACATTGTTTAATCAGAACTATCGTGAGACTGAGAAATTATGATTTTGTTAAGATTACAGATATTTCATTTTAATGCAAATATTCATTTGTCAGCCTGTGTTTAGAGCAAAATAAATTCAAATTAGTTTAACGCACAAAAAGTGATGTTGCTACAGTGTGGGATTAGATCAAAGTCACAAATATTATAATAAAAAGCGCTACACACACACAAAACAACAGACAAACAATGAAACTGTTTTTAAACGGTTATAGATTTATAAATGCGCATTTTGTCTGGTTCAGAGGGTGATGAGGATGACGAAGCCAATAAGATCGAGGCTCTTCACAAGAGGAGGAATCTTCTGGCAGCCTTCTGCAAACTCATCATCTTCGACATCGTAGACATGCCTGCCGCGGCAGACATCTTCAAACAATACATGAAGGTTCGAAAAACTCATTTGATTCATTTAAATCGCGAATTCATTTAAACGGTGCACATGCAACGCTGGTTTAAAAATAATTCACGAGGCTGCGGTTCATTTTTCAGTATTACAATGATTATGGAGACATCATCAAAGAAACTTTGAGTAAGACCAGACAGATGGACAAGATCCAGTGTGCAAAGACGCTCGTCCTCAGTTTGCAGCAGGTACAGACATTTATTTTAAGCAGCAGCTAATTTTGCATCCAGTTATAGATTTTGATTGGAGATTTGACTTTTCCTGCTTGCAGCTCTTTAATGAGCTTGTTCAGGACCAAGGACCCAACCTGGACCGAACGTCCTCACACGTCAGTGGTATTAAGGAACTGGCCCGCCGGTTTGCACTCACGTTCGGTCTGGATCAGATCAAAACCAGGGAGGCCGTGGCCACACTGCACAAGTAAGAAACTCAGCAGATCAGCCGTCCTGTTATTGACCATCACTGAACTTCAGTTTTACTTAAACGTATGTTCTGGATCATTCTTACCTCAGAGATGGCATCGAGTTTGCCTTCAAGGTCCCAAATCCAAAAGGACCGGAATACCCGCCACCCAATCTGGCCTTCCTGGAAGTTCTCTCCGAGTTCTCCTCCAAACTCCTACGGCAGGACAAGAAGACTGTGTAAGTACAGAAACACTTGATGTTTCTTGAAAATGTGCGCAGACTGTTTTTGTTTTGCATGCACTAGAAAAGTGTTTAGTCAGGTAGTGTATATGTGTGTCTGTTAAAGAGTGTTTGATCTGCTCTCTCTCTCCTGCCACAGGCATTCCTACCTGGAGAAGTTCATGACGGAGTATATGATGGAGAGGAGAGAGGACGTGTGGCTGCCTCTCATCGCGTACAGGAACTCTCTGTTGACGGGCGGAGATGACGACCGCCTGTCCGTCACATCAGGAAGCACCACCAGTAAAACCAGCACGGTCCGCAGTAAAAGAGGCCGGCCGCCACAGCACAAAAGACGCCCAGAGGGTAGAAAACAGCCTTTAACATCTGATCCGTGGTCAGCGTTGCCAGATCTGTGCAAAAAAACTAGATGAATAACCCTAGCCCAAATATAGCCTCAACTACAAAATTTTGTCAACTTTTTTTTGTGCAGAAAAGCCGCAGACTTGGCAACACTGTCCATGAAAATTAAAACTCAAGCTAATAAACATATTAAAATTAACTTGTCGTAAATAATACACTAGTAAAAATCCCCATCCCTAAGGGATGTAAAATACCTTATGACATTGTTGTAGTCATTTGACCTTAATCCAATTGGTCATGTCTCGTGTCATGTGACAGAGGAGAGCGTGGACAGCTCGTGGGTGATGCGCAACGACAGCCTCCAGACACCAGGGGGCCTCCACACCCCACAGCTCACATCCACAGTCCTAAGAGAAAACCCCAGGCAGGCAGCGGAACACATCCCAGACCAGGACTCATCAGAACCGGGCTCAGAACCAGACTACATGCACAAGTAAGTTTAAAAACCCAGTGCAATGATCTGATGTCCATCAGTCTTAATGACGTGGTTCATTATTTTCCTTAATCTCAAATTGTTTTTGCGGCGCATCAGTTAAGGGTCATTTCTGCTCAGTCCGCAGATACAGATGTCTTGGCTGGACCAGCAGCAGAAGATGGAGGAGGCGAGCAGAAAGGAGAGAGGAGGGATGAACTACATGAAGTCCCGCAGTGGAGGAGTGAGACAGCAGGTGTACGTACTCACACTGATTACAAACTCGCATTGCAGAAGCACACATGTCCTTATTAAAGTCCAGAGTCTGAGATGTACCGTGTGTAAACGGCCGCTGTTTAGCAAACCCCCTCAAA
>JAZGTJ010009917.1:0-18756 GCA_036877575.1 Botia almorhae | reverse complement strand
TTGCCTGTTGTCCATAAAACACCACAGCTTACTTTCCCTTATTTGCCCGCACAACTACTGCCTGAAGGCTCGAAATTGCGACCGTTTCGATTGCATTTGACCCTGTAATTTAAATTTGTGCAATCTAAAAATATAACTGAGGACATTTGTGCAACTAATTATTACCTACGTATCTGCGTTTTCAAACACGTCCATCCTAAATGTTGTAACAGTGGTGATGATGAGACCATTAATATGAAATTAAACAAATGCGTTTTAAGACTACTTTTGATTTAATTTTAACAATAATATTACTTTTAATCTTTAGTTAGCATTTACTTAAACTAATATTTGACAGTAAACGGTAAGGCAAACGTCCTAGACAAAACACGTTAACATTAGTTCTACGCTAGTTTAAAGTAACGCTAACTTACCATTAGAAATGATACTATTGGTCAAATTAAAACCAAAGTAGCCTTGAAACACATAGACTTGACTACAGCGCTTATTTAACTTCATATTAACAACACGGTCTCAACCGCCGTTGTCTGCCGATCGTTGCCTACAGTACAAGACCACACTGCTTCTACACTGTGCAGCCATCTTAGCTAGCTATACAGTACAATTGGCACACCTAACCTCAGCTCCCTAGTGGAATAAGCGATTTCGCGTGACTTTACATCACCAATCATTCGGTTAAATTGCTCAATTTATCGTGTTAATCAGTCCCTGAAATTCAGATCCGCTACAGCGAACAACAGCCGAGCAAAATGCTGCATCTGCCTGGGAAAGTCCCCGCCAATGAAAAAAGTACAATGCCAACTTACAATAATTTTAAAATATTTACGTTTGATGAACACACCTGCCACATCGGCAGCTGCTCTAATAAATTGTGTGTCAACTCACTTTTATAACATTTCTTGTACACAACAACCACATACAAATAACTACCCCGAATAAATTGCATTTGTTTTATTTACAATATATAGTTATATAAAAAACTGATATATTTTAAGTAAAGAGGAAGTATATTGAGACTTTTTAGTAAACAACAAATAAAATAAACTAGATTACAAATATTTAAAGTATATAAAACCTACTTCGTGGGTGTAGCACTTTTTACAGTGCACTCTTCAGATTTTGGTAGCCCAAAATGAGTTTAAGTAGCCCAAATAAAAAAATACATTATTTTTAATGTAGAATATTGTAAAGGAGACAAAACATCGATCAAAAACGTTTTCAAAACACAAATAACAGTTGTATAAAAGAATCAAATTACAATCATCAATATAAATATTTGGTTCTGTCTGAACTGAAATTTCTATAAATTTTTAAAAACAATATCGAACATAATTCAGTCTGTGTCAGATTCTGAATCTGAAATATCAACTGAAGTTGCAGGGCATAGCATCTCCTTCTCTTTAGAACTGAAATAGCTGCGTAAATCCATGCACATCTTTCAAACACGCACACATAACTCAGGCTGAAAGCGATTTTCTCTCGACTGCGCATGCGCTCTCTAACACGTTTAAACTTGCTGCGGGAGATTCCACTTGTCAAGTGAGGAGAGTAATGACTGACAGGACAAGAGTCACGGATACACAGGTCGCGATCGCGAATTGAAAGTGAAAGTGGAAAGCGTCCATTAAAACGCGATTTAAATACCCCACATATTGATAGTGGCTCCTCGACGCCCGAAAAGTACATACAACACAATTAACCGACGAAATCTGCAAGAGAATGCAAAAGCATTGCAATATATTTTTACCTCATAAGATAGTCCGACGGGCAGGGCGAAAACACATTTTGGTAGCCCGACGGGATGACACAACAGTCCCGGGATTTTTAAAGATTTTTTAAAGCATGGTTGTCAACTTGCCATTTGCAAATTTTATCATTAAAAACAATACAAATGTTGATTTACACAAGTTGCTTTACCATGCATACTCAAATGCAGTTTTTTTTCCAGAAAGAAACAACTCCGCATAAATGAATTTGTTCAAAGAAGAAATCCCCATGCACTCCTCTCAACAAGCAGCCACTATAACAGATGCCATCCTGAGTATGCCAGTTACAGCATGGTATCCTGAGTATGCTGGAGACATGCAGCCAATGTCAATGGTGGAAGATGAAGGTTTTAAAAAATGATTAACATCCTCAACCCATACATTCTTCCCTTAAGGACCCACATTACAAAATTGATGGAAAGGAAGTACCAGGGGGCATTTGAAAAATTTAAGTCTGCTATAAACACCACCAACAGCAGAATGGCTTTAACTGCTGATATATTGACAAGTGTTGCCACTGAATCATATCTTGGCATTACATTGGGAATGAATGGAAGATTATGTCTGTCTGCCTTACCACCATGCCACTTGAAGACAGACATACCTCAACCAGAGTGGTTGGAAGAAGCAGTCAAATTTGAAATCCCTTTAGAGAAAATTACTGCCATCGTACACCATCGAAGTCCTGGCTTACTTTGTTGAGAGGCACCTAGCCAAGGAAGAATATCCTTTGGATTGGTGAAAAGATAATAAAGATAAATACCCCACCTTGGCCAAATTAGCTAAATCCTACTTGTGTATCCCGGGTACCCCAACGCCATCTTAGTGTCAGGTTTGTATACGGAGGAAGAACCCAAATGCAGGCAGCGGTTAAAAATAACGTTTTATTAAATCAGAACACAAAAGATATACTAATTAAACTACTAGAAACAAAACTAACTAGAAATAATAATCAACACAAAACAAAATTAAACAGATACGCTAAACATTAAACAAGACACGGCTAGACGTGACGGGCTGAGACAAATACTTGTTTTTTGAACAATTAAACACGCAAGACGGGCGCTCACAATTAAATACGCAAAACGAGCACACACGAGCAGGGCGAGAACAGAACACGGATTAAACAGCGGGAACAACAACTGGCATGGAAACACGCATGGACGCACGCATGGAAACAACATGAACCGGCACAAGACAGCAGACACGAGGGCATTAAATGGGCAAATAAAAACAACAGATGCGCAACATTAACTGAAACGAGGGAACAAGGAGGCGGGGTAATGACGCAAGACCAGAGAGCACATGGCTTATGAATATTCAATAGCCATGTGCTTCCACACGAAACGCACACCCAGGGCGCGAACTCAAACTCCGACCCAAATCGAAACTAGAACATGCGGAATGAGTCGGAGTCTGAGCCCACGCCCTGAGACATAACAAGACAGTCAGGATCCTGGCAAAACGCGATCTTAAAACTGGACAGAAGCCAGGATCCTGACACTCAGTGTCTGTTCTCTGCTGCAGGTTACCAGGTTACCTGCAGGTTAAAATTGCCAGCCTCAACCCAGAGCATGTGGACATGCCGACATTTTTGCAAACCAATTCCAAACTTTGGAAGAATGAATATAAAACATGTTCATATGTACAACTTTGAACAGTGACAGTTTTCCTGTTCTTCTGCATTCTACCTCTGTATCAAACAGTAACATTCAATATTTGTTTATTATTTATTGTTATATTTTACAGTCAACTGTCAGTGGTATTATAAAAAAGTGGAAGCGAT
Source organism: Botia almorhae (assembly GCA_036877575.1). Classification (NCBI taxonomy): domain Eukaryota; kingdom Metazoa; phylum Chordata; class Actinopteri; order Cypriniformes; family Botiidae; genus Botia; species Botia almorhae. The sequence continues at coordinate 15,204 of JAZGTJ010009917.1, read as the reverse complement.
TGGGAATGACAGCAACTTAGCCACGAAGTGGTAGGCCATGTAAAATGACAGAGCGGGGTCAGCGAATGCATCCAAGCCATACATCACCAAGTGCAATGCAAAGCATCAGATGCAAGGGTGTAAAGCACGCCACCACTAGACTCTAGAGCAGTGGAGATGCTGGCAATCTGATGGACGAGTCTGGGTTTGGTGGTTGCCAGGAGAACGGTACTTGTCTGACTGCATTGTGCCAAATGTAAAGTTTGGTGGAGGGTGGATTATGGTGTGGGGTTGTTTTTCAGGAGCTGGGCTTTGGCCCCTTAGTTCCATTGAAAGGAACACTGAATGTCTCAGCATACCAAGAGATTTTGGACAATTCCATGCTCCAAACTTTTTGGGAACAGTTTGGGGATGCCTCCTTCCTGTTTTGGGCACCAGTGCGCAAAGCAAAGTCCATAAAGACATGGATGAGCGAGTTTGGTGTGGAAGAACATGATTGTCCTGACCTCAACCCGATAGAACACCTTTTGGATTAATTAGAGCAAAGACTGTGAGCCAGGCCTTCTCGTCCAACATCAGTGTCTGACCTCACAAATGCACATCTGGAAGAATGGTCAAAAATTCCCATAAACACACTCCTAAACCTTGTGGAAAGCCTTTGTTGTTGATTATTTTTGACAGTTCATCCCTATCTATAGGATAGAATGACTGGAGTTGCTCCTTGGGCAGGTTATGATGCACCATCTAATTTGTTTGTGTCGAAGACAGTTGCATGTTTATGATTTTGTCTCTTGCAGTGTCTATTTTGTTATTAAAGAAATTCATAAAATCATCGCTATTATGGTATTGACAACTGTCAGTGGCAGATGACGCTTTATCTTTGGTTAATTTGGCCACTGTGTCAAATAGATATCTATGGTTTTTTTTTTTTCTAAAAGTTTTGAAAAGTAGGCAGATCTGAAGCTTTTTGGGCCTTACTATAATTTGAAACATTCTCCTTCCATGCTATCCGAAATACCTCCAGTTTTGTTTGCTTCCAGTTGCGTTCCATTTTCCGAGCTGTTCTTTTCAGAGCGTGAGTATGCTCGTTATACCAGGGCGTTGAACTGTTGTCCCTAATCTTTTTTAACCGTAGAGGAGCAACTATGTCTAAGGTGTTAGAAAATAAGGAGCTTGCGCTGTCAAGGTCTTCAGAGTCATCCATTATGTTAGGGAATGAAGAAAAGGTTTTTGATAAACGAATCTTTAGTAGTAGAATTTATTGTTCTACTGTATTTATAGCGACTAGGTGACTTTGCTGCCATAGGTAAATGTATTTTATAGGACACCAGATAATGATCTGAAATGTCTTCGCTCTGCTGCAGAATATTGATGTCATTAACATTAATACCATAAGACAGGATCAAATCTAAAGTATGATTATGGCGATGAGTTTGTCCTGACAGGTGTTGTGAGACACCAATAGTGTTCAAAATGTCTTTGAAAGCCAAGGCCAATGCATTCTTTTTATTATTCACGTGGATGTTAAAAATCACCAACAATTAAGACTTGATCGGTGGCTAGTACTACTTCTGATAAAAGTCACCAAATTCCTTAATAAAGTCTATGTGGTACCCTGGTGGCCTGTAGACAGTAGCCATTTAAATGCTGTATTCGATTATGTATTGTTGGGGGTTTCCTGTGAGTAAACATTTATTTATGTACTCTTATCGCCCCCTTGTGGAGATTACAAAGTATGCTCACAGGTTCGGAAAGTGTTCGGAGGAGCTTTAGATGTTGTTACGTATCGGTAGGGAGCGCACCAATGTGTATCTCATTTCATCGAGTGGTATTATTTAACCGTGTGCATGCATTTAAAAGTAAGTCACGGTAATTCTGTTTGCTATGTTAAATAATTAATGTTTGCCTTCCAATATACTGTACACATATAGTTTATTGCATGATTATAATCGTTTACACTGTCATTTCTTATTGTTTTTAGCATGAGTGTAATGGCATTTCTCTATGTATGTTTATGCAATTTGTTAAGATATATCGTCATGTTAAAAAGTGCAGCATATCTCCGAAGCGGTATAAGCTTGCCTATTAGTAACGGTTATTGTGTAGCTATAAAAATCCTTAAACTTCTGGGCATCTTCACTGCATCTTGAACATACGTACCAGGGTGATTTATTTAACCTGAGCCACATGGTTACTGCATAACAATGGCAATAACAATAATAATAATAATGGAGTGTTTTGTATGAAGCGTGTGAACATTGTACAGCAGGCAGAGGTTGTGTTTCAGATCTGATCATCCCTGTTTTGAGGTTATAATGCAAATGCCTTTTTTTTTTGTTTCGGCTCTCTCTTCAGCTATGCCACTGCCTCTTGCCCTTGACTCCTCTTGACTTCTTGAAGCTTGTGCTGCGCATCATGGGATGTCCTGCCCATTCAGCCCGCTGCCCTCAACTGGTCTTATTCTCACTCTGCTGTTCACCTTGTTTGTGTGCTAGTTAATAATAATATATTTATGTATGAATAATGTATGAATAAAATGTTAAAATATGAAAAACAAGGAAATGAATTAACACAATTGGATGTATGTACAGTGTATCTGCTTGAAATAAAGAAAAAACACAAGCATACACACAGATTGCCTTTGAAAAATGAAAACGTAACTTTAGTATTACATAACTGTCATGTAATACTCAGAAAGTCATGATATACAGGTTAGGATTTTAAGACCTTAACAGTCTACAGCACCTTTCTCTGAAGATTTATTCAGTAAAGTACAGCAGGAAAATTTATTTTAGGTATAAAATATCTGTATTTAGTGTCTGTAATGTCCATTTATAGTCTATAAACAGCTGCTTGGATCATCACCTTGTTCAAAAACGCTCATTTTAAGACATTGATGTGTCAGATCGTCATGTGCGTCACACGCACATTAATTAGTGACCCAATAATTGCAGAAACCTTTTTTCTACAGAACCTTTTTTAGAAACATTTCTTATTCTCCTACATTTTTATTTACATTTTCATAAAATAACAATTAACATAGCCAATACTGCAGGATGACTGGCCTCGCGGATCGGAGTCCAAGGCAGGCATGGACACAGGTTCAATGTTACATATTGAAATTTATTTACAGTACGTCACCACTTGCTGATCCTATATAAACAACAACATTTGAACACTTATCTACATTTGGTCAACAATCCAAAACATGACCTTTAGGGCATTGTGAATTTACAACAATAATATTAAAAATACATTTTTAGGTTTGTTTAAAATTAATTAGAGCTTCTTTTCAACCTATCATCTAAACTTTCTGTTATACTGATTTATGTTAATTGCCCAGCAATTAAAAGGTGATTCAGATAAGAGTAATGTCATGGGCCACCTATTCACCGTAACCAGGAATAGTGCTCAATGTCCTGTAAGCTGGGGCGATCGTCTGGGTCTGCCCTAAGACACCATCTGATCAACTGGTGACATGCTGTTACATAAAACAGTACTTCTCTTAAATAATACAAACTGGCACATTATTTTCTGGTTTAGACTGTTATGACCCTGTTTTCACCTTCTCTGCCTCTTGGTGGCAGTGTAACATCTGTGTATGTGACAATGCTGCCAATTAAAGATACTATATGTGGAGAGTATAAAAGAGGTGCTTGATTTCAACTTCACTTCCTCTGGTGGAACTTTGTTCCTCAGAGAAGTCTTTTGCTCCAACTCTCTTTTGTTGTTTATTCATTTGTCAATATTTTTTATCCCATTGGACTTTTTTATTTATTTATTTCAATCCCTAGACATTTGTGTTTTTTTGTTTCTGTAATCAATAACTTTTTCCTTAATAAATAACTTTGCAATTTAAGTATTCTTTCGTGTGTGTGATCCTCTTTATGTTACAGTCAGGAACGAGCTGGCCGTGACAAGACATTATGGCATCTGTAACGGAGATGCTGACACAGCGGGATCCATCTGCAGCTCTTTAATAGGTATAACAATCAGAACACAGGCGATGGTCAAAAACCGGCAAACAGAGCAATGTAATGTTCTGTCAATGAGACAGAATCAAAACATAAACACAGGCTAGGGTCGAGGGAGGCAGCAAACAATCAACAACAATGTCTGAATCAAAAGCAAGAGGCAAGCAGCAAAAAGTCAAAAATGATAAACAGTCCAAATGGCAACGGGAAAGCAGTCCAGAAAAACGCTCTGAAATGTAGCACATGGCAACACAAGACATTGCACAGAGTGGAGAGTTATCCTGGGCTTTAAAGGGCGGGTGATTGAGAACAGGTGCCAAACAGGAAGTCATTATGCCTAGGTACGGGGGCTGATGCGAATTGTAGTTCAGAACATCGATTAGTATTCTGGTGAGGGCTCCCTCTGGCGGCCAGAAGGAGGAGGGGAGGCGATCTCCTCCATAACAGAGCCCCCTCCCTGCAAGCGGCTCCTGACGTGAGGAGTAAAGCGACGCCGGGTCATTCTCTGGGACGAGAGCACTCCTCCGGGCCGTACCCCTCCCAATCCACCTGATACTGAATTCTGCCACTCCGGCATCTGGAGTCGAGGAGTTGCTCCACTCGATACGCCTCCTCGCCATCAACCAAGATAGGTGGGGGCTGTTCCTGGAGGCCCCCCTCCGGACCACCATCTGGCGGGCCAGCGGGCTTGAGCAGGGACACATGAAAAGTAGGAAAAATACGATATGTGTTAGGCTAAGCGAGCCAAAACAGAATTTATCATACAAAGAATTTTGAAAGGACCTACATACCTAGGGCTGAGCTTCTGCAGGGTAGGTGGAGACGTAAATCTGTGGTAGAGAGCCACACCCATTGGCCTGGTGCAAAGCTGTGGCCAGGTCGTCAATGTCGATTGGCCTGTAAAGTTTGACGCCTGACAGCATGGAGTAGGTGGTAGGTGAGTGTAAGTCCTCTCCCAGACCTCCTTGCTTCGTTGAAGCCAGACCGTAACCGCTGGAAGATCAGTGGGTTCCCCTGACAAGGGGAACAGCGAGGTTAAAAGCCCAGGACACACTTGAATGGAGTCATACCTGTAGATGGCTTGACCAGGTAGTTCTTGGTTACAATATAAATGGTGGAATCTGACGATTTCTTGGTTCAAATGTTCAGTCTGTCCATTGGCCTGAGGGTGGTAACCAGACGTCAGGCTGATGTTTACTCCGAGGCTCTTAAAAAAGAAACCCCACACACGGGAGGTAAACTTTGGACCCCGGTCTGACAGTATATCGCCAGGAAGGCCAAAAAAATCGAAAAATGAAATTGTAGAGGATTTCTGCTGTTTCAAAGGCAGTAGGTAACTTGGGTAGGGCAACTAGACAGCAGGCTTTAGAAAAACGATCAATGATGGTGACTATTGAGGTGTTACCCTGTGAGTTTGGAAGGTCTGTAATAAAGTCTATTGCTATGTGGGACCAGGGTCTTTGTGGCATGGGCAGTGGTTGCAGGAGACCAGCAAGCCTGACACTATCTGAAGCCTGACAAACAATGCAGTTCTTTACAGGTGATGGTATCACTCGGGAGTTTAGGCCACTAGTAACGATTTCTCAGGAGATGAATGGCGGCCACAATACCAGAATGTCCTGAGCTAGGGCTTTCGTGAACCTAAATAATTACACACTTTCTGAACTGTTCAGGAACAAACGTGAGATTCTCGGGGCAATCGGGGGGTCTTGGACGAGACTCATTAGTGTTCACAATATCGTATGTAAAACTCACTGCACTAGGGCGACTAAGAGCTTTTCTGGAAGAATATTCTCTAGAGATCCTGACCTAGAGGTTACTTCGGCCTGACGAGAAAGAGTGTCGGCCTTGGTGTTCTTGGAACCTGGCCGATATGTGACAGTAAAATCAAATCTAGTGAAAAACAGGGACCATCTTGCTTGACGGGGGTTAAGGCGGGAGAGAGCTTGCATGAAAAATAAGCGTGGGGGACATCTTGGGTGGCATACTGTGACGCTGAGATAGAATAGCCCCTACACCTATGTTTGAGGCATCAACCTCCACAATGAAAGGTAACTCGGGGTCTGGGTGGCATAATATATGTGCGGTAGTGAAGTGACTCTTTAGTTCTGAGAATGCCCTTAAAGCGGTGTCATTCCACACTAGCTAGCTTGGTAGATTGCTGTTTTGTGAGGGAAGTCAGAGGCGAGGCTACAGAACTGAAGTTTGAATAAATCTACAGTAAAAGTTGTTGAATCCTAAAAAATGTTGTTATTCCTTAAGGGTCTTAGGGAGTGGCCATTCGGTGACTGCTAAAACCTTCTTGTCATCCATAGCCACCCCCTCATGACTGATAACGTAACCTAAGAAAGTAGTACTTGTGGTGTGGAACTCACACTTCTCTCCTTTTACATATAAATTGTTTTGAATCAGACGTTGGAGAACTGAGTAAATGTGAGAGGGAGAGGAAAGCAGAGTCTCTGGGTTCATCTCAACTGGGACTGACTGGACAGGATCTATCTTTTGCAGGCATAACTGGTGACATCTATCTCCCCAACAGGTTCTCTCTCCCTCGCTCCAAGAAGTAGAAGGCTTGTGTGCGCGCAGCCAGGGCAAACCCAGAACCATGGTGTGATTAGGTGCTAAGATGGCATATAGACATACGTTTTCAGAGTGGAGCACTCTTCCTAGACCCAACAGGTGACCATCTAATGCCTCCACCTCTGAAAAAGAAAAACATGATATTAGAGGGATATTACTCCCTCGCAAAATTATTTACAGTCACTGGAACTCTGACTATGGAACAGGACCAGTGGTGCACAACGCAAGGTTTGTGTTGGCTTTTGTGATCTGCCTTTCAAAAATTATTCTCCTGAATCCCCAGCATCGGACGGCCACCAATCCGACTGGGCCCCCACGAGGGGACTAGCGTCTGCTCTCCACCGTTTATCAATGCTCCAAAGGGAAAAACAAAACAAAAAGTGACTAAAATGTTTTGGAAAGAGAATCAAAGCCAACACATACCTTGCCCTGTGCACCACTGGTCCTGCTGCCATGGCGGTCAGTCCTCTGCCAGAGACCCCATTGCCAGGATCCCTGCAGGAGACCCTGTTAGCAGGGGTGTGGCTGGCACACACCCCCACCGTGAGCCCCCTGTGAAGGTCAGCTTCAGAGTCCCCAGCATTGGATGGCCAACAATCTGCGTGAGCCCCTGCAAGGGCACTAGGAATCATTTTCGTCCGCTGTTGCACATCAGCTCTGTATTTAGGGAACACATTCATGCATTACGAAATATATGTCTGCAATCAAAATCTGGTACAACTTCTGTAACAAGTCCAGAACTTGAGTTAGATGGTACATTTCATGTAAAAATGTCTGGGTGGCTGGCTTTGTCATGTTTTCCCAAGCTTATGCATTCAAATTATTTTTTAAATGAATTATTTTGATAAAGGTTGAACAAAAACTACTTTCTGAAAAGTAGTTTTAGGGTATCCTCTACCAACTCGGTCTGCACTGCGAGTGTGCGGAAGGTGAGTGTATACTCCGCAGCAGTTGAATTTTCCTGGGTGTGGGACAGGATTTGTTCATTTGGACATTTACCCTCAGTGGGGTGTTCGAATATGTCTCGAAAATGTCGGAGAAAGGCATCAAAGGTAGAGAAAATGGATCCATCTATTCTCCAGTCAGCTGTTGCCCAATCTAATGCCCTTCCAGTGAGTTGGGAGCAAACAAAATGATTTGACTTGATTCTGTGGGATACAGTGAAGGTTGTTGATTAACAAACAATGTGCATTGTTATAGGAAGCTTTTGCACTTGAAAAGGTTACCATCAAACTTCTCCAGGAATGCGAGTCCGGGACTGACCGGAGAAGAGAGGTTAGTTGGTAACTGACTGATCTCGGGAGGAGTCGCCTTAAACTCTTTGCAGCGTCTTTACGAGCTCCTCTGTTTGGCTGGTTAATCGATGGAGCTGGTGCTGATACATGGCTATCTGTGAAGCCTGAACAGATAACTCATTAGACAACTGCATAAGCGCTGCTGAATCATTGTTTGACGAAGTCTTCTGTAATGGAGGCTCAGAGGCATTGGGATCCATCTGCAGAGTCTTAGGATTCAGGGAAAGGTTCCCTCTGGTGGTGCAAAGGCGGCGGAGCGGAAGGCTTCTCCGTAACAGTGGCAGGGAAATGTTTTTAGATGGGCAGTTTTATTTTCTTTCTTCTGTTTCTCAGATGTTAGGTTTGCTGGGTGCCATTCAGGAGTGCCCGGGTGAAAATGGCCAACAGCTTGCCAGGGTTGTGTGTGCAACTGTTTTTGCACTCATGTCTGCGCTTGCTGCTGGACACATAGTCAAAAGTCACATGATTCACAACAGGTAAGAACTGTTTACTATGCAAGATCTGTATACACTATATGCATACACTATTTCACTGTTTTGTAACAAATTATTATCTGCACATGCCTACATAATTGATTTTTATCTTTTGGTTATAGATCAAAAGTACATTTCAAGAGGTGAAGAGACCAATATCAGAATAGGATTGCTGATTATGATTGCTAAGCATGACATTGCTATAAAAAGCCAATCTGATCTTAGATCTGATTTACAGCTAACAGTACATGTTGATACCATTAAGTGCGGGCACACAACATAATGTTGTATATTCTGAAATTAGTACAGTTCCAGCTGACTTCAGGGACAGCTGGATGGCTTGAGTTATATATGGAGAGTGAAAGAGAATAGGGAAAATATATTCTTTATTGCACTTGTTAATGGTAATACCAAAGGACAGTATCAATATGAAAAGTTAAACTGTGATTCACTGGTTGTACACAAATTTAATTTTACAGAATGACTATAAAATTGCTAAATGCAGCCCTCAGCAGTCATCCGAGAGGTTCTTGTGTCAGAAAAAAAAGTTCACCATACAGAAAGGATTGTCACGGGTGCAAATTCAAATTTCAAATTTAAATTCAAATTCAACGGGGGATAAAACACAATCACAGATGACGATTAACACAAAACCTTTAATTTATATTAATAGAACACAAAAAAACCCACAAGGGGGCGAAAACGAGGAACAAGGCACAGGTAATTACAATACAAAAATATAAATAAATGATAAGGAAAAATCAATGACGCTACAAGTCTCAAAACAAACAAAAGCAGACTTTAAACATACAATAAACAGAAACGGACATGGCATACACAAACTACATAAGCTTTAACAATAAACATGAATGACACTGATGAGAGCAAACACAACAAGGAACATGAACAAAATGACGAGGAGCATAAACAGACCAATCTCGGAGCCAAAGCACAGAAAAAGCACTAATGAAACATGGCAGACAGACCAGCACGGAACAGCAGACATGAGGGCATTAAATACGACAGAAATCAATTACAAACAGGTGCGTAAAATTAAAACAAATGAGGAAATAAGGGGCGGGGTAATGACACGGAACCGGAGAGCACATGGCAGATGTAAACAAAGCCAAAGCCATGTGCCTCCACATAGAACGAACACCCAGAGCACGGGTCCAAACTCCGACTCTCTGAACCAAAACCAAGAACAGACAGGATGAGTCGAAATCTAGCCCCACGCTCTGACATAAAACACTGACTGTGTCAGGATCAAAGCAAAACGCTATCTTTAGACTTGACAAGAAGCCAGGACCCTGACAAGGATAGTGAATTAAATAACGGGGCAGTGCTGAGTTGTGACAGGAGAAGCTAGCTGTTTTTTTTAACAAAGGCATCATTTAAGATATACTGTATGTTAGATAACAAACTGCAAAGTTTTGTTTTTGTATAAAAAAATGGTCATACATTGCCCTGTTTGTACTGATCATATTCTTTAATTCCAGTTTTACAACTTTGATTATGTCTCAAGTTACATATGTAACTCGGTTCTCTGAGATAGAAAAAAAGCCTCCATTCCCTGGGCCTCAGTCCCTGCCTCAACAGGATATCTGTTTCCAGATTCCAATGGGATATACATCACTCTGATAGAGAGCAGCCTTGTCTCTGCCCAAGAAGGATCTGCTGTGCCAGCCTGAACAGGGGGCACGAACGCAGTCCTCCTTGGTGATTTAATTATGAGACCACGGTGGCATTGTCCGTGCGGACTAGGACGTGTTGGCCTTTGAGGTATGGGAGGAAGTTCTTCAGTGTCAAAAACACTGCCCTCATTCCCAGACAGTTTATGTGCCAAGAGAGATGAGGATCCTCCAACTGTCACATTGACTGCTGCTGCCATGAGACCTAACAGCCTCTGAATCTGTAGGACTGTCATATATTGGCCCACTCGAACGCTGCCCACAGCAGCAAGGAAAGACTCCAGATGTGCAGGAGATAATTGTGCCTGCTTTATAGTGGAGTCCCAAATTACTCCTAGAAACGTAGTTCTCTGAACAGGAGAAAGCATACTCTTCTTGGGAAGACTTAGCCCTAAGCACCTCATATCTCAATGCCGTGTATCTAATTCTTGAGAGCTGGCCATGACCAGCCATTCGTTTATGTAGTTGAGTACATGAGTCTCAACAGAGCCATGGCTGCATCCATGCACTTTGTAAAGGTGCAGGGTGATAGAGCTAGGCCGAAAGGAAGCGCTCGATATTGGTAGGCTTCGCCCCCGAAAACGAACCTGAGAAACTTCCTGTATTCTGGCAAGATCTCGATGTGAAAGTATGTGTCCTTCAGATCAATCATGACAAACCAGTCCTCAAGCTGGATTTGACACATGATTTGTTTGATCGTCAACATCTTGAATCTGTATCTCCTCAGAGATCGATTCAAGCGATGCAAATCCAGAATGGGATGCAGCCCCCCATCCTTTTTGGGAACTATATAAAAATGGCTGTAAAAGCCTAGATCTCTCAAGTGAAGGGGAACACGTTCTATGGCCCCTTTCGCCAAGAGAGTTTCTAGTTCCCGGCCAACACTAAATGCTGTTCTAATACCACCACAGTCTGTAAAATGCCGTCAAAACGAGGGACGGGAGGCAAATTGAATTCTGTACCCTCTCTCTACTGTTCTACCCTAACTCTAATGTTATCTGTCCAGTCTCCTGGAGGACTGGCAAGAGAAGTCTGGAGAGATAAACTGTCAGGTGCTCCTACCCCCCGAAAGTGGGGAATATAGAAGCTCCCACTGGGGGATCCAAACGGCGTTTGGCACAGTAAGATGTTGTGCACAGGGACCCCCCATGGTGGGTCTGGCCCCCGGTATGTTGCTGCTGGTGTCAGGTGTTCTTCTTCCTCTCAGCCTTTGAGAAGAAACAACCTCAACCTGCTCCTCAAATGCGACAGAAAGAGAAAGCTGGTCTGCCTCAGCACCCATCTGGCTGCCAAAAGTCAGATCGTCATCTGTTGCTGCCATCATGAGTTCATCTTCCACCTCAGAAAAAACAAGCTTCTGAAGCAGAGCAGGCTTCTAAAGCTGGTGTGTGCTCATCCGATTTGTCAGAGAGCATGAGAGAAAAGGTGGGGCCCGCCTCTTGCTGCTCATTCACCAAATCGAGCTGTGAACCCCACAAATGAAGCCTCCCCCAAGACTGGTGCGGTGTCCTCACCCTGAGTACAGTCAGCTCTCTCAAACAAAAAACACGTGATGCATGTCACTCGCCATGATATAACATGCCACGCACTTTCAAAAGTTTTTAGAAAACATGATTCTTTTAACTTTCTTGATCTTCTTTTTTCTCACACTTGCCTAGCTACAGGTTGACAAACAGGCTTTTCTGTCATCAAAAAGTTGATGACGTATTTTGCAGGCGCCTTTTAAAGGCTTTGTGGCATGCAATGCTACGTCACATGACCTTGAACTTGCCTATAAATAGGCCTGGTTTTACACGTGTTCAGACTCAGGCGCGCATAAAGCGTCTAAAAGTGTTCACTTGAAAGAGAACTTCAGCCATTACATCATACACATACACCGATACACAATAGAAAATACAAAAACTCTAAAGTGTTTTAAGGGGAAAATATCAAATCCTGTTGGTTTATTTATTTAATCTCTGCTTATGTATTTTACATGGTAAAGCAACTATGCATTGTCTAAATTTTGTTTAACCTTAAACCAACCTTTGGAACAAAAATATTTTGAGGCTATGCATGTGCCTGAGACCTGGGGCAAGTTAGATATATGAGTAGTTTTCCTAAGGGCACTTCTAATCAGCTAATCAGCTCACCCCCTGCACCACATCTTACCATTACACTCACTGCTGATTGTCTTAACATTATGAGGCCTTATATTGACCTTAAGGATGAAATAGGCTTTCCCCACACATACTGCAATTTCATTGCCCTATCTGTGTAACTCCTCCCCGCTGCCTCGTTTTTCATGGTAACTATATCATGTTTTATATATTGTCATATCAGCATGGTTTTGTCAGTCATAAATGCTCTGTGTGATTTGTAAATTGTGTGACTAGAAACACAGAAAGAAATAATTTACTGCACTCTAGTGCAAACATTTAAGCTTCATCTTAATTGTAATGGGATTCAGACTCACAAACAATGTATAAATAAAAGTGGTAATGTATAAACAGATAATGATAATGTCCAATATAATATCCATATCTATGGATAATAGGTATGAGAATGATGATACAAACGATGGAAGTCCAGGAGCTGATGACTACGATAGAAACTGGAGATTAAGGTAAGGTTCACACACAACCCAACACTGGAGTACACAAAGGAGATATGGGAGACACACAGGAACTGGAGCAGGTAATCGATAGAGCATGGAGATGAGTCTGTTTCCGTGGTTTAAATCAGACAACAGTTGAGTGGAGTGTGTGTGTTTATATATTGTCCTTGATTGGATTCAGGTGCAGGTGGTTAGTATTCAGGTGACTGTGAATGTCAATTACCAATGGAGGGGGAGGCTCATCTCTTGGACCAGGCTCTGTGGGAACAGGAGACAATGATGAGTTATATGGTTTGAGTAGTGATACGTGAAATGTTGGGTCGATCGGTATTGCGGTGGGGGTTTTAATTGTAGGTGACCGGGTTGATTTGTTTGAGGATGGGAAAGGGGCCAATGAACCTGAGACTTTTTACAGGATGTTCTCAATCTGATTTCTTTTGTGGATAACCATACCTTTTGACCAGGTTTATATCTCGGTGTTGGTGCTCTTCTAGTGTCTGCTCGGAGTTGTTGTCTTACCGCTCTTTGGAGATGTTAATGAGCTGAGTCCCAAACTCTCTCACTCTCCTGGAACCAATGATTAATCAATGGTACTTCAGATGGTTCCCCAGTCCAGGGGACCAATGGGGGTTGATAGCCGAGTACACACTGGAAGGGAATAATATTCGTGATGGTTGTCTGTGAGTGTTTTGTGCATTCTCGACCCTGGCGAGGAATTGGTTCCAGGAGTTCTGGTGACCATGGCAGAAGGTACGTAAGTATCAGCCTATCTCCTAGATCTTTCTTTCAGTTTGGCTGTTGCTTTGAGGATGGTATCCAGAAGATAGGCTAACGGGCACACCTAGGAGAGAGAAAAAGGATCTTCACACTTGTGAGATGAATTGAGGTCCTCTGTCAGAAACAATATCTTCTGGAATACCAACATTTCTGAATACCTGGTTGAATAGTGCCTCTGCAGTTTCCATAGCCGCTGGGAGTCCTTTCATGGGGATCAACCGGCATGCTTTGAAGAATCGATCTACAGCTACCGGAATGCATGTGTTTCCGTTGGAGGCAGGTAAGTCGGTAATGAAATCTACTCCCAGGTGTGATCAGGGATGCCGATGAGTGAGTAGAGGTAGTAGTTTACCTGTTGGTAGATGGCGAGGTGTTTTTGACATGGCACACTCCTGGCACCTTCTGATGTCGTTAGCCATGTTGGGCCACCACAAGCGATCTTGTAGCAGTGAGAGAGCCCCAGGATGACCAGTACCCAGAGAGGTGTGTGCCATATGGATTAAACGTATTCTTTGGTTTTGTGTAACGTATTTGTGGTTAGGTGGACACCCTGGCGGAGCTGGGTCGGAGACACTGCCGTTATCAATATCATCGTCCAGGGACCACTGTATTGGGCTGACTATCAGACTGGGAGGAATGATTGTTTTTTCGGATTGTTAGATAGTCCATCTGGAGAATATAGTCTGGACATTGCATTAACTTTGGTATTTTTGTTCCCTGGACGATATGAGATGGTGAAATTGAAGCAAGTAAAGAAAAGGGCTTATCTGGCTTCTTTGGGATTAAGTTGTTTTGCCTTTCATAGATATTCCAAGTTGCGATGGTTGGTGTATACAATGAATGGATGATGGGTGAAGTGATGGAACTGTAATTGGCTATGACATGACCGTAGAAGTTGGAAAAACCTAGGAATCTTTGGAGTTCTTTGACGTTGTGGGAATTGGCCATGATCGAATTGCTTCCACCTTCCCCTCGTCCATCTTAATGCCTTAAGAATCTATGTTATAACCCAGTAATTAAATGGAAGGAATGTAAATTTTTTAGCTTTTAAAAATACATAGTGTTCGCAGAGCCTTTTGAGGACCTCAGAAACATGTTGGCGATGTTCTGCCTCGTTCCAGGAGTACACCAAAATATCATCAATATAGATGATCAGGAAATGATTTAAGTACTCCCAGAACATCTCATTCATATAGCCCTGGAATACAGAGGGGGCATTGACGAGAACATAGTGCATCACAAGATATTCGTAATGCCCTGTACGAGTGATGAAAGCAGTTTTCCACTCGTCCTGCTCACGTATTCGAATGAGGGTATATGCGCTTCTGGGGTCCAACTTGGTAAAGTTCTTGGCTTCACGAAGCTGTTCGAGTGCTGTAGGGTATCGACTTAACTCACGATAGTCGATACAAGGCTGCAAACCTCCGTCCTTCTTAGCCACGAGAAAAAAGCTGGAAGCAGCAGGGGAGGAAGATGGTCGGATGTAGCCCTGGTTTAGTGCTTCGGTGATATACTCCTCCATGGCATTCTGTTCAGGGATGGATAGTGAGTCTATATATAGTATATATATAGTGAGACCAGCAGCGTAAGTACATTTAGACTTGGCTTTAGTTGTTTATAGCGCAGTGATAGGAAGTGTATTTGTATGTGTCTTTGTCCTTGTTTACAATAATACAGCGTGTAAGTCGCGTTTGATCCCGCGCTCCCCTGCGTCAGTTTCGGTAGCTTTTGTTACAGTTAATGTAGAGGCGTGTCCTGCTGAACTCAATCAGCGTGAGCCTCAGGGACGTATTTACACATTCAGTTTCACCGCGGCAGCGGTCGCGGCATCCCTCCTCG
>JAZGTJ010009916.1:193-18757 GCA_036877575.1 Botia almorhae | reverse complement strand
GACTCAGCCCTGCATGAGCATCAGACACGATCAGACTCAGCCCTGCATGAGCATCAGACACGATCAGACTCAGCCCTGCATGAGCATCAGACACGATCAGACTTAGCCCTGCATGAGCATCAGACACGATCAGACTCAGCCCTGCATGAGCATCAGACACGATCAGACTCAGCCCTGCATGAGCATCAGACACGACTCTGTACTGTTGTTGTCTCTTCTTCTGTAAAACCTGATCAAGTTTTAGAATAATTATAACAGGCTTTTCCTGTGTCCATCTAGTTTTCTAACGACTGCATTCATTACAATACATTCATTTATCTCCATCATTTTCTCACCATCATGTCATTCAAACCTGTATGACTTTATTTCTTCAGAGGAACACAAAAGAAGATATTTTTGAAGTACGTTGGAAACCAACAACAGTGACACCCATTGACTTCCATTGTATGAACACAAAACCACTGAGACATTTCTTAAAATATCTTCTTTTGTGTTTGTCAGGAACAAAAAAAGTCACACAGGTTTGGAATGACATGATGGTGAGTAAATGATGGAAGAATTTGTATTTTGTGGTGAACTGTGCCTTTAAGAATGGACGGTGTAACTGTCAGAGCGGATCATTCATTTCTATGAATCATCTTAAATGATCTGTTTGCAGTGATTCTAAACTCTGATTTAGTGACAGAGTTCCGCACCATCATCAGACGGTTTGTAGGTTGCATTGGTTATATATTGTAAATGTATAAATAAATATGATACACGCATCATCACACTGGTGCACACAAATGAAAATTATGATTCTTTTCAACTGGATTTGTCCAGTAATGACCTGGATGGTTCTGTAAAAAGGATCCAGGAGCAGTTTGGACAGCGCCACAATCTGAGGGGTTCTGTCCCAGCCGTCCGAGCAGTGCACCAGGACGGGCCTGCGGTCCCGGTCCACTGCGTTCACCACCAGCAAAGAAGCCTTCAGCAGCAGAGACAGGTGCTGCAGCCACTTCGTGCCCTCCAGAGCAGACAGCCAACTGTGACGACAGAAGCAGGAATACATCAGCAGAGAGGAACTGATGAAGCACTAATGACATGTGACTGTAATACTCACTTCACCGGATCAGGAACTTGAGCACAGAGAGCCCGCAGACATTGGAAGCTCTTGCGAATGGAGTGAATATTGGCCATGCCCATGAACATCACCTCACAGCTGGAGTAATACTCTACACACCACAGAAGAAGATGTTTCTCATGTTTATCTCTGTGAACATTTACTAGTGTTGTAGTCAAGACCACCTAAACTGAGCCCAAAACTAGAGCGAGTCAAGACCACGACTGTAAAGGGCTGAGACCAAGACAAAACCAAGACCGGTCTTGAGTACTACAACATTAGCATTTACTGAAAAGATTTGAACCTAGCAAGACATCACACTCGGATTCTCCATGCGATTATGCTGCCTTCTAAGACACCTCATTAGGCAGCATCATTACCTGGGCACTCACAGCCGCCCCCTTTCGCCCGATTGGCTACCGCAGCGGCGTATGACCGAGCGTCCATTATTAACAGCTTCTGAGGGGGCGTGTCCATCGGTGGCATCTCTGTGTTCCCATTGGCCATGTGCGGATCTAAAACACAGGAAGGAACTGAGCAGCTGGGTGAAGGAGAAAACACTAAACCGACTCAAGAGTCACGTCACTTACCGGCGTCACTCAGTGAATCGTTGACCTGATAGTGAGAACAGGAGCCGTTGGCCTGCGCTTTGCTCCCTGCTGGATCTGTTGCACAGGCTTTAGCAATAGACTGAACCAAATGCTCATCGTCAGAGTTTCTCCAACCCCACCAGCTGACCTCAGGCTGCCCGCAGCGGCCAATCACAGCGCCTGAACTCTGGTGTCTGGGACAAATTTTATAGCAAAGATACAATTTTTGTCTGTAAATGATTTTACATGTTGCCTGTCATTGTATCTCTGCTGTCTTGTTGGCAAGTTTAAATTCTAAACAACTGCTGTAAGAAGCTACAAACGCTGCGTCATCTACATGTGATATAGTAGCCGGATCTTCATTCTGTTTACAGACGGACGTTTTATACAGATCCGACAGCTCACATTACACATCATCATTAAAGTTTTACTGCTGCATATCATGGTATGGTAAGCAGATTGCGATGAACCGTGATCTGTACTTGATAAATGATTTTTATGAATACTTGAACTTATTAATTTAAAGTATTATTTTTATTAATACTTGAAATGAACACATCCAGACCTGTTTACTGTAAATCCGGCAGAAATGTAACTGTAAGAAATGTAAATAAACTGAAACAGAGGCCGAGAGTCTGTCACACACCTGTAAACTACAGCTGGGATTCTCTTCCAAGATCGAAACGCAGCCACGTTTTCCAGCTGCTGATCCGTGACTACAGCCGGCACCAGAATCTGCTCGGGATAACTAGCACACAACCTGAGACACACACACACACGGCTCATGAGAATGTGTGATCAGTCGTGTGTGAGCAGTCGTGTGTTTGCAGTCGGTGTGAGCAGTCGTGTGTGAGCAGTCGTGTGTGAGCAGTCGTGTGTGAGCAGTCGGTGTGAGCAGTCGGTGTGAGCAGTCGTGTGTGAGCAGTCGGTGTGTGTCTGTGGTGTGTGTCTGTGGTGTGTGTCTGTGGTGTGTGTCTGTGGCGTGTGTCTGTGGCGTGTGTCTGTGGCGTGTGTCTGTGGCGTGTGTCTGTGGCGTGTGTCTGTGGCGTGTGTCTGTGGCGTGTGTCTGTGGCGTGTGTCTGTGGCGTGTGTCTGTGGCGTGTGTCTGTGGCGTGTGTCTGTGGCGTGTGTCTGTGGCGTGTGTCTGTGGTGTGTGTCTGTGGTGTGTGTCTGTGACGTCACCTGTATTTGCTGTTGATGTTGGAGATTCTCCAGGCACTGTGTTTGTGAAAGCCCATCCTCACCATCTCACTCTTGAACCTGTACTGATGTCCTCCTGCAATCAAGGGTTTGTGTGGTAAACAGCTCAGATACAGGAAAGATTTCAGCTGTGTCCCCACCAGAGCGTTTCATCAGACAGAGTACAAAGGTGAGAAACGTTACATTTTCACTGTGCCCGTCACTGTCACTTTTTACCCAGCCGTCCAATCACAGTGTAGGGGGGCGGGGACAATACCACACCGACCAATCATTACATTTTCTTGCACAATGACTGAAGTTAATAGATTTACGTCTCTGAGTGTCGATTTCTGAACCAAACAACATGCCACAATATTAATATCTGTTGTTTAAACAACTTTCTGTATTATTTCCAAAGTGTGGCATGCAGTCATGTGACCACAGCTGGTGTTTTTGGGAACATTTTCAGCTGCGTTTAACTCTTAAGGGGATACACCATCTCACTATATATACTATATACATATAGGATTTTAATAAATGCAAAGGGAAGCGTGTGTACCTGCACGGCATATCCCATAATGCAGCTCTCTCTCCTCCGCAGACGCACTTGCGCTACACGAGAGGAAGGCAAACGCGAACAACTCCTGCAGACGGGCCGGCGGACGCACGACTGCATTCATCCTTCTCCACCAATCCTGACACTGCTCCGGCGACAGGAAGTGACACCTGAACACAACAGATGAGTTATTTCCTGGTGAGGTTATCAGCATCACATGGGAAAAGACACTTTTAATTTACAGTATATCCAGCCTGCACAATGCAGTGAAATATTGTACTGTTAATAACTGTAAATAATAGTAAACACACGTCTGATAACACATAAAAACACACAGATGTGAGAACGGTACCTGATCACTTTGCAGTCTTTGCAGGTGAGATGAAGTGTCATATCACGACATTCCAAACTCTCGATCAGCTGTAGAGGAACCTGACGTGTTAACACACAAACAACAGCATCACAATTGTGTATTTAAGACATTTAATTAAAGACAGGGTTGGTGATTCTTTCCAGAAACGGTTCTTTCCGGTAAAAGTCGTGGCTTTGGAGAGTGAGATCTTATGCTTTCAAAAATAGCTTCATTCATTCACACACCCGCGGTTCAGTCTGATTCATTCATTCACATATTGAGAGTTCAGTCTGATTCATTCATTCACACACCCCGGGTTCAGTCTGATTCATTCATTCACACACTCAGGGTTCAGACTTACATTGATGATGTTGTCTTGTAGCTTGATGTGAAGTCTATAGCTGGTTAAAGTGATGACAGAACCCTCAGCTCCGCCCATATACTCCACGCGCTCACCGTAAAGCAGCGGAAATGACACCTGAACATTATCAGTCATAACACAACATTCAATCCTCAGAAACTGAATTACAAACACACTGTGACCTTATGAACACAAAACTTCATCTCCAGTACAAATGAGAACTTGAATGAGAACATGGAATCTGAGCTACAGAAGTCGTTCTGAACTCACAGGAGTTCAGAAGTGTAGTAATATCAATACATTTTGATCTTGTGGGGACATATTTTGGGTCCCCATTAAAGAACAAGCTTATAAATCACACACAGAATGATCTTTTTTAAAAATCTAAAATAGAAGAAAGTTTTTGTGATGGTTAGATTTAGGGGTACGGTTGATGTTTGGACAAAATAAGACCAATACATCTATGAAATGTCCCCACAAAACACAAAAACCTATCGTGTGTGTGTGTGTGAGAGAGAGTGAGTGTGTGTGTCACACCTGTAAGTGCTGGTCTTGTAGATTAGGGCTCCCATGAGCCTCCACACTCTCCTTCTCCTCTTCAACCTGGAGAAAACACAGAGCCATCACCACTGATCTGAGACCAGTACAACCTGTTCTAAGGTTTAAAAGAGGGTTGGGGTCTTACCATGGCCCCAGGAAGGGAGGGCAGAGAGGATCACAACAGAAAACAGCAGGCCAAAGTCCTGGAGCTTCACCCCACTCAATAACCTGAGAGACCATTTACACGGGTCACATATAACACACAGCATATAGACAATGAGCTCTGACAGTTTGTACCAAAAAATTACAGAAGATAATGCATCTGAATACAAGAATGCATGCAAGAAATGCATCTGTT
Organism: Botia almorhae; assembly: GCA_036877575.1. Classification (NCBI taxonomy): domain Eukaryota; kingdom Metazoa; phylum Chordata; class Actinopteri; order Cypriniformes; family Botiidae; genus Botia; species Botia almorhae. The sequence goes on along the minus strand of JAZGTJ010009916.1, from coordinate 13,719 downwards.
TATGCACACAGCCACGTGCATTTAGCTCATGTACACACGCTCCCCTCTCATCTATAGCACACATGTATGAACATGCATTGCATTCTATACACTGCATATCTGACCTATGATTGCAGTGAACCATTAAGAGCATATGGACCAACAGACCTGCTTGTGTATGTCTCTGCGGGTTAAACAGAGTCTGAAATAATTCAACCATACTACAAACATAATTCCAGCACTGCATGTGAATGAACCTCTGTTCAAGCGTTCTTAAATATAGAAAGATCATAAAGCAATATTTTAAAGCTGCAATCCGTAATTTCTGCCTCTCTCTCACCATATAATTGCAGGTCACCTTATGTACTTTTCTTTACAAATGTTGAAGTCAAATGAAGTCAAACTGACATTTACCGTGAAATCGGACCCGACAGCTCAGATTATAGATTATTGTTATAATATTACCGACGGGAATCTGGGTAAGGTAAGGAGATCCTGTTAAACTCTGATCTGTTATGTACTTGCTCAAGAACTGGTTTCTGTCAGTGTTATGTTTTAATCGGAAGAAGTTACGGACTCGTAGACTCCGTGAAGTAGGTCATTATATGACGTCATCAGAAATACGGATAACCAATAACAAACATTAAGGGCGGATAAAGAAAACGAAACAGTTTTTTTACATGTGAAGGGCCGGTCAGACCCGATCTGTTACGTTAATGACTCGCGGCTATTGAATTAAAGGGAAATGTAAACTAATCACGGAACACGCAAACGAAACGCTTGTGCAAACACAAAGCTTTTGACGTCATTCTTCCATTGACGAGGTAAAAATAACAGAGAACATCTGCAGCTTTGAAACTTCCACATGTAATGGTAGATACGGTATCTTATCAACAGCTCGACCCTGCAGAAACAAATGAACTCGCGCTGCACAACATAAAAGCAAGATCTAGTAGAACAGTAATATCATCCAAAATAAACAACAGGAAGTAACCAATATGCAAAGATAGGCGCGATGTAGCCGATTAGATAGACAGCATATCTAGTTCCCTATATGCTCGCTAAATGCCCATTTTAACCGGCCTAAACTGTTGTCACTGCACTAGGAATATGACATCTGTGCATTAGAAACACCGCCTCGGTCATACTGATGATCAAACGTCATAGATGAATATCCATCACGACATCTCGAGTGTTTGTGTGTGTTGTTGTTGTTATTGTTTATGTTTGTTCCTGTTGTGGAGGGCGGAACCCGTCGCACAGACCGAATCTTCTGCACAATAAACCGCATATAAAGGAACTGTACGTCCGCACACTCACCTGCAATCGTATCGGTAGCAGAAGACACGCGGTGATGCTGTAAAACCGGCGTGAAGTGACAGATGTGACCGTAAAGCGAATGTAAACATTGAGTGAACGCGCTCTACACCGCCATGACGCTCCGCTCTCAGCTGCTCGGCCTACGTCATGTGACGGCGTGACGCAAACGCGTACGCGCACGAGTGGCGCGTCACGTTCGGGTTTGTTTTCACGGATGATGTGCACTGAAATAATTTTAAATTCTGCACAAAATGACACGTTTTGTTTTGTCCCTGGCTGTGTGTTTACACCATGTGCTGGTTGAAATCAGTTTTCCAAGCAACATAAGACATTGTAAGCAACATTAGACGTTGTATTAACGTTAGTGCTTGGTTATAAGAACGTATTTCAAACCTTTATAATTCTGTAAACGTTTCACTAACAACAAAATAACGTTTGTGATATAATAATGTTAAAACAATGTTGTTCTAACATGATTGCAAGAACGTAAGTTTATTGTGTTATCAAAACGTAACAAATTATATCCAATGAATATAAATGAAATGTTATTCAGTTATAGTTATCAAACAAGTCAACAATGATGATTCATCATTAGAGTCAGGACATAAAAAATCAATAATTTTCTTTAACTTCCTGTTTAACTGAAACTGTGCTGAAATCTTTGTTCTTCAAACACCTCTGGAGACCTCAGCCCATCAGCTCCTCCAGAAGAACCATCAGCTCCTCCAGAAGAACCAGCAGACCTCAGCTCATCATCTCCTCCAGAAGAATCAGGGACTTCAGCTAATAGCTCCTCTAGAAGAACCAGGAGACCTCAGCTCATAGCTCCTCCAGAAGAACCAGGAGACCTTAGCTCATCATCTCCTCCAGAAGAACCAGGAGACCTCAACTCATCATCTCCTCCAGAAGAATCAGGGACCTCAGCTCATAGCTCCTCTAGAAGAACCAGGAGACCTCAGCTCATAGCTCCTCCAGAAGAACCAGGAGACCTCAGCTCATCGTCTCCTCCAGAGGAACCGGGAGATCTCAGCTCATCAGCTCCAACAGCCAGGAGACCTCACCCCATCAGCTTCCTCTTGCTTTACCCTCATGTCAGATTGAACATAATTATTGTGTTCATCTCTCTGTAGTCCTTCCATTTCAGCATCATCTGGTTCCTGTTTGACTGGGAATAGATTTGTGTCTGAGCTGCTGTCTGAAACAGGACTGACACTGGTTGGAGTTTGAACTGGGTACACTGGTCCATACGTTGGATCTCTTTCACCACCAGAGGAATCTCGTCTGTTTCTAGATCTGCTTGATGAAAACAACAGACGCTTATGCAGGATCATGTTAATGTCATTATTTTTATTTGTGTTAGTCATGTAACAACATTAAAAGTTCTAGGAATGTCCAGTGTTTTAGACAGTGCATTAACATTGTTGCCTGGTTATAAGAACGTTCAAACTTTACGTAACTTTTAACATTGTGAATAAATGGGTCAGACCCTCACAATCATCATACAATCATCACAATCTAACTAACGTCTAAGTGTGAAATAATACAGACTGCTGCTGGCTTCTACACACAAAATAGGGATTGTTTACTTGTGTGTTCACATATATGAATCTGGCAACAGGAAGTTGCAAACGTGGTCCATTACTCACCTGTAGTTGTAGAACCAGTTACTAACAGTACTGATCTGAAGGTCCAGCTGTGACGCCAGGGTCTGTATGATGTGCTGAGAGGGGTACGGCTGCTGGTCATAAACCCTCTTTAAAGCTTCCTTCTCCTGAGGAGTTAGAACCACACGCGGCCTCTTGGACACGTCAAACAGTCCTGAAGGAACATGGCGACCAAACTCACTTCCTGTTGTGTCAAAGGTCATATCTGATCCAATCAGAGAACGTTTGAGATGAGCTGCAACAGAACCAGACATGCAACAGAAACAGAACATCATTTCAATGATGAATTTGTTATACAGACAAGCTGCACTCTTAAAAATAAAGGTTCTTAAAAGGTTCCTCACCGCGATTCCACAGAAGAACCATTCAATCAAAGATTCTTAAAGAACCATTTCTTTCTTACCTTTCTATAGTCGAAAGAACCTGTTTTTCACTACAAATAAACTTTTGTGAAACAGAAAGTTTTCACGGATGTTAAAGGTTTATTAGCTGCCAAAAATGATACTATGGCTTCAAGCACATATTTCTAATGAGTTTACCTAATGAAAGCAATCGTTCAGGGTAAACTAATGTGGTCAGGCAGACATTAACCTCTCTGGCCTGTTGTCTTCAGAGTCTTCAGTTTCTGCACATTATGAGGATCCTGCAGCCACAGATTCATACGAATGAAATTCTCCTGTCCTTTCACACTTAGTCTGGTCCAGGGTTTAGGATGAGACAACAGCTCAGACACAGAGCTTTGTGTTAAACCCAGAACTGCCTCTCCAAACACACGCTGACCTGTCGGCGTCACACACACACTTTAAAAACACAGTCTGCTAACATTTTCTTAAGAGAATATGTGTGCTGCATGCTCAAGCTAAACAGTAGGTTGGGTGTTGCTTTGTGGTTGCTAAGGTCTTCTGAGTTGTTGTTAGGTAATTGGTCTAATCTTTTACAATATAATAAAAAATACGACATACTGGACTTTGCTAAGCTAATAAAATAATAAATCCCCAGCTAACAGGGAATGTTCTCAGAACGTTGGCTAACATTCTCCAAAAGCTCTGTTATCAAATGTTCTTGCAGTAACATTAGCAGAACTTTTTTATGTCATTCCCATGTTGTTAGTGGAACATTTAAAAAGTATTATAGAATTAAAATAAATGATGTTTGAAAACCAAGCAATAATGTTAAAACATCTAAAAAACAGTTTTGAACGTTTCTAGAACTTTGAAATGCATTTAACATTTTTGTTACTTGATGGAAACATTAGGGAAACCTTCTTACAACCTAATATTGTTAGCTGGGTTTGTTTCCATATAAACCATGTCTCCTCACCTAGATTGTTGACCATGAGAACTTCCTTCACTCTTTTTGTGATGCTGAGTGTGTCTAACTGGAGCGCTGACTGTTCAGTGTCTAGACCAGTGTTGATAGGACAATCTGAAATCAGACTTTCATCCTGGTCTTTAATTGGCTGTTGCCAACTTTCAACAGTCGGTTGGTCAGGAGCACATGGCGGTTTCAAGACTTCTTCTAGAGTCATTTTGTGTTTACCCAACTGCACTGGTGTTGTGGTGTTGGGAAATCCGTGTTTATTCTGCTCTGGATCTACAGGAAGTGTCTGGAATAACTCTTGTCTTGGAGAGCAACTGATGGAGGAGCGAGCAGAAGAACAGGAATATAAAGGATTGTTGGAGGGGTGAAGATCTCCATCAATTTCACTTTGGACCTTTCGGATGATACTTTGGACAAAATCCACTGGGGACAGACTGCTGGGATCCAGTCTCCCAGAATCCATCCCTTCTGACTTCATAGAGCTGTCGCACATCTTGTTCATCACACGAGATGAAAGCTGCATCTCACGCTTGGCCTGCTGCAGAATGTTGCTGATGATGTTCACCGAGGCGTCACCTTCACCCTGAGGTCTTCTGTCATTCTGTTCCACTGAAATATGACAAACATTATGATGTAGAAAGAGTCAATCTGTATTAATAATTATATATAATTAAGTATATCAACAGATTGGCTACACAAAGTCTGGATGTTACACAAAAGAAATGTTTCTACAGATATTTAATCTAAAAAATTAACATTACTTTATAGCAATGTGGTTACTTTATCAGCTCTATCAATTATATTATATTATATTATAGTATATATATTATACCATATATATTATGGTTTTAAATAGGTTGCATCCCGGCTAACAGTTTTTTTTACCTCAGTTGCCATTAAGTAACAAAAATGTTAAAAATGTACATTAATTTGAAAGGTTTTAGGGATGTTGTGTTAATGTTACCGCTTGGTTTTAAAAACGTTATTTAAACATTTTAATAACAATCCACTAACTACTTAAGAAAACCATTTTTATATGATACAACGTTAAAAACTGTTCTACTAACATTTCTGCGGGAATGTTATTAAGAACTTTTAGAGAACGTTAGCCAATGTTGTGAGAACGTTCCCTGTGAGCTGGGCTGTTAATGCTCTGGCTAGTAGAATCGGTGTTGAAATCCTCACAGACACTCACACTCCAGATGACTCTGTTCTAGAATGTTCCTTATCACAGTGTCGGAACTCTCTGGAGAAGGAGATGGAACCATGTCTTCAACAATGAGAGTGAGAGAGAGAGATTGTTTGTTAAGTATTTCACTTCAGCAGCACAACTCAATTACCACATTTAAAACGAATCACACACACACGCACGCTTTCCTGAAACACTTTAATTCTCTCCTGCTATAAAATCTTCTAATGGAAGCTGCATCTGTCTCACCTCTTCGCCCATGTTGTACCATACTGAGTGTTTGAATGCTGTGTTCATCAGACAGGAAATGCCTCATTCTTATGAACGGTTCTCTGCCTCTGGGGGTCAGTTTGCTCCAGGGTTTGGGTCGGGCCAGTATCTCACTCACGGTCCCTTGAGAAAGCCCCAGCACACGGTGACCAAACACACGCTGGCCGATGTTATACATCTGAAGAACCTCCTTCACCTGTTGAGTGATTCTGATGGTGTCCACCTGAAGTTCATTCTGGTCCATGTGCTCATCAGTACTGCTGCTGGGGTTCAAAACACACTCATCTGCTCTCCTGCAGGGGCCTGAGGTCAGGTGAGCGAGGTCACTTTCCTCTTTAACAGATGTTTGGAGGTTCAGAGAGGTCATGGTAACCTCAGGAAGTTTGGGGATAACAGGAGACAATTCTGGTTGAGACTCTGCTGGTGTCTTTATCTCCCTCTTGAAAGCGAGATCTAACAGTGATCAGAGATTTACACATTACTGTATAGACATCATATAGATATGCTTTACTGTTTTTGTAAATAAAATGAAGATCTTTAGGTTCTAAGATTAGAACCTTAATATTAGGAAGTGCAGAGCAGCACAATGCAAAATAGCTTCATTACTAAATACTAATTAATAAAGTGAGCAATTGACAATTCATTACACCAGACAGACAAAACTAGTACAATCATGTAGGACAGACACCCAGCACTATTAACCCAAATATAACTTCACTTCACAAGCAGTTACCATTTTCACGAGTGGGCTGCAAATATAAAGCTGCACTTTGACATAATAAAATATCTGGTGGTGGGGAAGAGACCTGAGAAACAGAGAGAGAGAGAGAGAGAGAGAGAATATTGATTATGAAGTGCTTAGTAGATGTACATCTGTAAGGCTCACACCCTTATAGACAAATGCACTGATGTAAACTTAAGAAAATACATGATGAACTGTGTATTTATACTGTGTAACGCTCGTATACTGTGTAACGCTCGTATACTGTGTAACGCTCGTATACTGTGTAACGCTCGTATACTGTGTAACGCTCGTATACTGTGTAACGCTCATATACTGTGTAACGCTCGTATACTGTGTAACACTCTTTTATTTTTAAAGTTTGTGTGATTTCTTGAGCAGCACCTGTGATGATGCTGATTGAGTTTTGTTTTAGTAAACCATCATGCGGGTGTTAATATACAAGCTGTCTGGAGGCATGGCATGTTACATGTGAGTAATCTGCTTTATTCTGGTTATTATTCGTCTGTATCATTCAGTTCGGCCGTCCTTTCAACTTTGAACTGTTGGTGGCACTAGAGAGCTGTTCTCTTACCAGCACAGGGTCAGCTGAGGTGTGATTCAGTGACTGAAGACTACTGCAAGACATCAAGAGAGGTTTATATTATATCTAGACTATTTCAGTCATTTAGAAACTCATTATTAATTATGAATATTTGATGTTTTATGAGACCTGAGCTCTCGGATCTTCACATTGTCCTGCTGTGATTGTAATTTGGCCTGAAGTATCTAAGAGACAAAATACATTACGTACACAAGCACGTACACACGTAACACTGTTACTTTTTCAAAGTATGCCATAAATTGTTTCTACCTCTATATCTTGTGTTTTATTGGTCAGTTGTTGTTGCAGCAGCGTAATGTGATTGGCTGTTCTCTCCTGGACTTCCTGCAGCAGGTGCTGAAGTCGCTTCACTTCCTGTTGCAGATGCAGAATTTCACAGTCTCTCCTGGCAAGCATCATCTCCAGATCTCCAGAGCTACACAAAAACAACCTTGACATCAACTGCTAGAATCATAGAACAATAACTGTTGAAAACAAAAACAAACATTTAACATTGAGAAAACTTATCTTAAAAATACAAAAAGCATTAAATATGACATGCACCAAAGTGTATGTAAGAGCTATTAAAGTATTACCATGATGATACTGCTGGAAACACACAGAGTCCCTGTATGAAGACAGAAACAGTCAGAGTTACAGCCAGAGTTACAGCCAGAGTTACAGCCAGAGTTACAGCCAGAGTTACAGCCAGAGTTACAGCCGGAGTTACCTGATGATGTCACATAATGATGCAGTGTTTTCAGAGCTAAAAAAACAATACAAGCTATGAACACAAGAAAAGTTGGTGTCATGATGGATGCCATAATTTTACTCTGGAACTCTAGGTTGTTTTTCTGTGAACATGTTAAAGGTACGGTAGGCAATTTCAGAGAGCAAGCTAGCAAGCTAGCTTTGAAAGCATAAGATCCCGCCTCCTTTCAGAGCGCTCTTCAAAGCCACGCCCCCTCCAACACATGTACACATACATGGTTTTACTGGCAAGTAGAACATACTATTATTACATTCAGACCGAAAACAAATCACCTATCCCACCTTAAAAAACAAACGTGTTAAATCTCAAACATAGATTGAGAACAACAATGTTTTTATGAAATATGTAAACTATGTTCCTTTGCTTTGGTTTATATTTTCAGTAGCAAGAAAGGATTTAAAATTGATCTAAACATTTAATTAAGAGCAAAGCATTTCTCTATACATTCATGTACATTTTAATGGTTGTAGTTTGTTACAAACACCACATGACACGCTCAAACCAACCCTGAGCACTGAAAACAAACCTAACCTGAAGAAACACAGAAGCTGCACATACCGTGTGCTCGTGGAGAGCGCTCGTGGTGTCCATGATGTTGCTCTCACCCGTGTGCTTCACTAACATCTGAGCTGAGAGGGACGAACCCGCTGGCCTCAATACTCCTGATCAATACATTCAACCAATCAATACCTGCAAACAAAGAACTCAGTCAATTCATCAATACATCTATAGCCAGCATCTGCTGTGGGCGGAGACAAGCACAATTAATCAATCAACCAGCCAATCAATTTTGAGGGGGGGGGGGGGTGTTTAGATGAAGTTTTATGAAATCTATTTTAATTGTTCTTTGGGATATTATGATGTGTTCAATACTCTGTAATATTCAGTGCTGATCATGAGAGACCTCATGAGTTTTGGGTTATTACCCATTTGAAGAGCAGAATCACTTTACAAATGAAGACATGTGATCTCACTGCTGGTTTGAATACAGTGAAAACTCAAAACTGTAGCAAGATTTTGCTGCAGTAACAACATTCGTTACTTTTGGAAAACGCTGCTGGTGTATAACTGGGTAGCTATTGGTTGTATTGATCGTGCTGGTTGGTGTGAAATTCACAGGACACAAAATTGATTTTCCGCAGTACAGAGAAGGAATCTGAGAATCATGCTAGATATAATTTGCTGAATTTAGCCATTCCAATTCACAAAATGTTTCAACTTTTTCAAGAGCAATTCTAAACATTTTCCAACTGTTGACGTTACATTTGTTGAAAATCAGGTTTTTCTTCTGTCACAAATTTTGCGGATGATTTTGTAAGCAGTGTGTCAAGGATAATCAATAACAAATCTTTACTGTCTTCTGGTACAAGAATTACTATTATGGTTATAAATTTTTCTTACTGGTAAAGTAGCTAGAGGTTGTGGGTTTGAATCCCAGGGAACACGCAGGCCTGGTGTTAAAATGTTAACTTAAATTGTGTAGATTGCTTTGGATGAGAATGTGAAAGCTTTGATATAGTTGATATGTTAATGTAACATATATGCTACAGTAACATTCAGGCATTTTAAGTGTGACTTAATACACTTGGGGCCAATGTGTATATATAACACCTGCTTAATCTAGCCCATATATGTTTCCTTTAGTTTAAGTATTTATAGACTGATCCCTCTGTTCCCCTACTGCATTGCACCAGTACTCTCTCTCTCTCTCTCTCTCTCTCTCACCCTCCCTCTCTCTTTCTCTCTTCTCTCCAGCTAACAATTTTAGGATGCAAGAACGTTTTTTCTAAAACGTTCATTTCCATGAAGTAGCAAATGTTATTTTGAAAGTTCTAGAAACGTTCCAAATGTCCAGTTTTATTAGACGTTGTATTAACAGTACTGGTTGGTTATAAGTTCCAATATATAATTATATTGGAATGATATTCAAACATTTTTTAATACTAACAATTTAAGAATAACGTTTATAAAATGATATATAGTATTAAAAAGCGTTCTACTAATGTTACTGCAAGAATGTTTTTGAAACGTTCTGAGAATGTTCCCTGTTAGCTGGGTTTCCCCTCATGAGGAAGGCAAAAGAATTTCACGCTTTTGCGTCTCGCTGTTGATTGCCGTGGAGAATCAAACACAGATTCACAGCAGTGAGAGACTCCAGCGTGTCACTACAGCTGTTTAACATCACGGCTGTAGAATAATTCAGCTCACTGCTAATAGGTTTGGCATGTGTATGCGCATGTCATGCGTCGGTGCCCTCCACGTGGCAGTCGCGCATTGTGTTACTGACAGGTTAATATGTACTGTGTAGACAGCAGAACCCACAAAAGCATTTCTCACTTTCACATAAACACTTTAAAGTGAACTATTCGAGAAATATCTGCTGCTCACGAGACTTAATTTCTACATTTTACATTTTGATGCATTTGGCAGATGCTTTTATCCAAAGCGACTTACACTGCATTATGCTATACATTGTTTCTGATTATGTGCAATCTCTGGGATCGAACCCATGACCTTGGCGTTGTTAAAAACCCTAACCCTAAACTCTAACCACTGAGCTGCAGGAAAGCCTCAAAAAGGTTTGGATAAAAAAATAGGAACAAATGAGTCAATGACTGAAGTACAGTAATGAAGTACAGTAAGAGTATTTTGCTCTTAAATGAATGTGATTGGCTCCTCTGGGAGAATTTGATGAGAAATGTTTGAGTTCATATTGAGCATCAGAATGCAACACTATACTCCCCAGTTAGCCGTTTTAGGTTTTAAGAACGTTTCCCTAACATTTCCATAAAGTAACCAAAATGTTAAATTTTATGTTGAAAGTTCTAAGAACATTAAAAGGAAACTTTTTGAATGTTGTATTAACATTATTACTTAGTTAGAAGAATTTTATTTATTATTTAATTTAACAATAGTACCAACTATAAGAATAATTGTTTTGATACATGATATAGAACTTTAAAAAGTTCCACTAATGTTACTCCGAGAACCTGATAACTTTGGGGGAACTTTTTGAGAACATTTAGAGTTCCTGTAGCTCAACTGGTAGAGCATTGTGTTTGCAGCAGCAAACACACATACTGATAAAATGTAAAGCTTGAGGGAACTGTATGTTGCTTTGGATGTGTCCGCCAAATGCATAAATATTATATAAATAAAAATGTAATATATATATAACATTAGCCAATATTAGATATTATAGAGTTATATTAGTCAATTATAGAGTCCCATGTTGGCTGTCTCTGCCTCTCTTATACTTTTCAGCTCCTTTCTGTCCGTCACCTCCTGCACTTTTCTGAGGTCTTATGAAAACCCTGAATCACACGGGAGGAGAAATCTGATGGGCTTCACTCAGACAGCTCAGACAGCTGAGGAATGACCAAACATTTCTTCCATCTGCCCTCCCTGATATTCTAAACCACTGTTGTTCCTAAAGCACAATGAACCTTATGGCTGCTACACGCCTGTGTGTGTGTGTATAAAACATCATCATCTACCTGTCACTTCCTTAAGAGGACATGTGTTATTTATATCAGCCAGTAGACAACAGTACAGATCTACAAAAGCCTCTGTCTGCTCTCGATTGTCCAGCTGCAGTTCAGGAGTCTGTCATTGTTGTGAGCGCCTCATCGAACATCAGCCATGGTGAGTATCCAGACCTGCCTGGAGAATCTTTCAGTCACTAATGCTGAATGAAACACACGGAATTTAATGTTTAGTGGCACACTGATGCATCAGCCAGGACGTTCTCTAAATGTTCTCTCAAAGTTATCAAAAACATTCCTGCAGTAACATTAGCAGAATGTGTTTTTAACATTACATATCATATATCAAAAACGTTACTCTTCTGTTGTTACTGGAATGTTTTAAAATAGCTACAGAATTAAAAACATGTTTGAATAATGTTCCTGTAATAATGTTTTTGTTACTTTAAAGAAACTGAAATTGTTCGGTTGTTGTTGTGTTAGATCTTTTGCATTCATTTCACTGTTGTGCTGGACTACAGCAATTCCTCTGCTGTATGACTGTTACTCAGTAAATTCAGCATCCTGTGCAGTTATTTAACTCCCCCGGAACTGCTCCACACTCCTAAAAAAGGTTCTTCACAGCGACACCACAGAAGAACCATTTCTGGTTCCCCAAAGAACCTTTCGTTCCTTTCTTTAGAGAACCAGTCCTTTCTTTCTTACCTTTAAATAGTTTAAAGAATCTTTCTCTGTTGCAAAGAACCTTTTGTGAGACAGAAAGGTTCTGTGGTTGTTAAAGGTTCATTATGGGACCATACAGCCAACAATGGTTCATCTACAGCATCATGTAGCCCCTTAAGATGTAAATCTTAAAAGTGTAAGATCTTTGTGTGCTCATCTGGAGGTCTGGATGTTTTTTGCAGGCACCCAAGAAGGCAAAGAAAAGGGCAGCAGAAGGTGCAAACTCCAATGTCTTCTCCATGTTTGAACAGGCTCAGATCCAGGAGTTCAAAGAGGTCTGATGTCTTCTTTCTCTCTCTCTCTCTCTCTTGTTGTTTGTATTTATATCTCTAGTTCTTCATAATAAACACAGCTGATATCGTCTCAGAGGCAACTGTGCTGATCCACACTGTGGAATCTGATATTCCTGTCTGATCCCTATTGAGGGCTAATATATATTTATAGAGACACTCCTTGACATACTGGATTCACTGAATTCTATTGGGATAACTGGTGTATGTGTGCCATTGTCTGTCTGTCCAAAACCTTTGGAACTGTTCCCAGTCCATAATATTCTATAAGTAAAGAGAAGTCAGAAATGAGATCTATTTATTTTTCTTTTAGGCAGCAATGAGACTGAACTGAGAGCAAATAGAGACTTCAGCTTGAGTCTCCAGATGTTCTCTCTAAAAATGTCTTCCATGTTTCAGGCGTTCACCATCATGGATCAGAACAGAGATGGATTCATCGACAAGAATGACCTGAGAGACACCTTCGCAGCTCTAGGTTGGTTTGGCAGGTTTATGAGACATGAATTAGGCGGGTTCGCGAGACAACCGAACCGTCTCTGTGAATCAGTCTGATGGTTTGGGATTATAGAGTATTGACAAGATGTGACACTTTTCTTACTGTGAATGGGGTAAAGTGCTCAACATGGCCGCTGCAGTAATTGAAGCTCCGCCTTCTAGTAGATAACTTCTAGTGTGAGGTACTTGACAGCCTGTGCACAAGCGCAGGAGCTAGCATGAGCTGCATAAAGTGTTTGTGTAAAAGGATGTAAGTATCACTTATAAACATACACTGTGTGATATTTCTCATCTTGCTCCTCCTCAGGACGACTAAATGTGAAACAGGAGGAGATTGATGACATGCTGAAGGAGGCGTCAGGGCCGATCAACTTCACTGTTTTCCTCACTATGTTTGGAGAGAAACTCAAGGGTAAGAACTTTCAGTCACACATTAGGGCTCTGTTCTAAAATCCGGTGTGCTGTATTTGTAGGGAACACTTTAAGGTATCATAAACATGGTGTAAACCTGACTCATTGTTGAAAGGTTAATTATAAATATTTACGTACTTACAATACCCACAATGATGATATATAATATAAATAAATAGATTCACGAGTTCGCACTAACATGCAATCGCAAATGATCACTGATGCGTATTTGGCGTGCTGTCCGGGGGGAGGGCTCCGAGCTCGGAATTTGGCCCGAACCCAG
>JAZGTJ010009915.1:0-18758 GCA_036877575.1 Botia almorhae | reverse complement strand
GTGTGTTATGTATGTATGTATGTAAAGGAAGCACAATAGAGGCAGTTTTCTTTTACAATGGAATTCCCCTCAAACATAAGCTGGATTTGAGGATTTATTTTAATGGCCGCTGTTATAACTTGTCCGTCTGTCAGTCAGGATTACAACACTGCTCTCTTTGTTGGTCAATGCGTGTCTGATCTTGGACCTGACATTCTTTACCTTCATTACCATCATATGACAACATTAACAGTTGTCATATGATGCTTCACTCTCCTGTTCAATATTCTTGTCACTGTGATATTTTATCCTTTAAATTTGCTATAAATATGATATTACCAAATGTGTTGCTATGGCAGTACTGCATTTTAAACATAACAACATCCGTAGATGCTTAAAAATTCCTTTTCAGTCCCTGGTTTGATAATTTGAAGCAGAAAATTCTCCCAGCTAAAAGGGAACATTCTCATAATGCTGGCTAATGTTCTCCTAAAGTTCTCTCAGGGTTCTCTCAGAGTTATCAAAAAACATTCTTGCCGTACAGTTAGTAGAACTTTTTTAACGCTATGTATCATATGTATCAACAACTTTATTCTTAAGTTGTTAGTGGAACGTTTTAAAAACGTTTAAAAAATGACATTCCTTTAACTCAGCAATAACGGTAATACAACGTCTAAAACACGCGATGTTTTGAATGTGTGTTGAACTTTCAATGTAACATTTTTGTTGCCTTGTGGAAATGTTCATACAACCTAAAAATTGGTAGCTGGGTTGGAATTCCAGTGTGGCGCAAAACGTGAGATTGATCAAACAGGGCGTTTCTGTGGTGTAAAAATACGCAGTGTCAGGTATTTGGTCTGGTCTGGTCTGGTCTGGTCTTATCTGGTCCGGTCTGGTCTTTGTAGACGGAGGTCAGGGTTTATTTTTAACAGGCGTGTGCTCGTCCTCATAGCTGCCTGGATGACCCCCACATGCACCCCTCAGCTGCAACACCTTTTTGGTTTCCTGCCGACTTTTAGAACCAAAGCAAACAGAGGCGCGTCTGATTCGAGAACCCACTTCCACCGAGCCCAACCCGTCAGTCTAGCCTTGATATAGAAATATTTACATTCAAATCAAATCTTGCTCACGGTGTGTCTAGCAGATGTGGGTTATTTTACGGTCTTTGGGCGGCCAACAGCTTTCCACAGACCTTGCATTCCTCCTTGTGTACCATTGTCATTTGAAACTTGTCCAGCAAACATCTCGTAGATGAAACAGCGTTTCTGGTACCACACATCCGAAACTTTCCTTTGAGTTGCTTTGAGGTTCATTTGAGGTTCCTTTGTGTTTATTCATGGTCTTGTATTACAGGGTTATGAGCACATGTGAGCAATGGGTGTCCGGAGCCAACAAAGACGCTTTTGAATGTTTTTAAATTCTGAAGACTGTAATAGGACTGAATGACACATTCATGAGCTTTTTTAATGAAAGTTCATTCAGGTCAAACAAACTAATAATGAGTAATGTACTGAGAGAATTACGTTCTAGCTGGGAAGTCTCCTGGTTCAAACTACACGACTACAACTTCTCAACTGATTTATCGTTGTTCGATGGCCAGGAATGTTTATTCAGTGTAAAGCACAGATGCATTGTGGGAATTAAATGCTGTCTTTTTCCTTCCACCTCAGACCCTCGAAGAAAGAGTGGAGGAGATCCGTTTGCGGCCCATATCATCCCACCTGAAACGAGTGCCCATTACCGAGGGTTACGTGGAGGTTAAAGAGCGAGGGAAATGGAGACAGATATGCGACGAGCAGTGGACATCTATGAACAGTCGAGTCATCTGCGGAATGTACGGTTTCCCCGGAGAGAAGAACTACAACAGCAAAATCTACAAGTAAGAGATAGATAATATATATATAAAATACATAATGAGCTCCAGCCACAAAAACTGATTCCAGATCAGATCGATTGCCTCCAGCATTTGAACTGTATTGTCATACCTAAATTGCAATCATATTTTTTATGCCTCATCGGAATAAAGATACAGAATAAGTCAAGGGAGGCACGGTAACGTTTAAGGTTTCCATGGAGACAAACGCTGCAGGAGTTTTTGCAGCTGTCCTGCAAAACTCCCCTTTCTGGTGAATCATATCCAGATTGCCAGAATGTTTCCCAACATGATTCTTGGCCGCGTCTCATCCAGTTGAGAACATTGTGTTTCTCTGGTTCTCTGTGAGGGACACCGAACAGTAAAAACGTCTGAAATTTTCCTGTGATAAATCTTGCATGAAAATGTTTTGCTGTTTTAAAGGAGAACTTTTTACATGTCGTTTTCACAAACATTTCATGCACACATTTATAAACCCAACCTTCCAGGAGAGGAACATAAATTGTTTGTCTGTTTTCTTCAGTGTTGTCCTATATTTATTTATGCATTTATTTAAACACAAACCCACATACCAAAGAAAGACGCAGTGATATTTAAAGGTGAGGTTTGTGTGCATGTTTGTTGGAACGTTTTGTAAAGGTGAGGTATTTTAATCGCTGTGTTTGAATGTCCCGAGGCAGAAATATTTAAAAATACACGTGTTTTCTGTCTCTCCTCTTCCATCTGCTTGTTTAATCACACCTCTTCATTAAATAGTCTCTAAATGTCCTCCCTGGAGCGCCTGAGCTGCGGTTCTGTCCATTTAAACTTACGACTGGAGAAGTGCTTGTTTTAGCTTTGCCACATTAAAAGGTTTCTGTCAGTTAATAGCATTGACCAAACACCAGCAAACCTGCAAAATGAATCATCTCCAGAGATAAAGAAACATTATATTGACAACATCTGTAAAAAGCTGCTGATTAACAATAATTGGTGATCAT
This sequence comes from Botia almorhae, assembly GCA_036877575.1. Lineage (NCBI taxonomy): Eukaryota > Metazoa > Chordata > Actinopteri > Cypriniformes > Botiidae > Botia > Botia almorhae. Next base: position 15,926 of record JAZGTJ010009915.1, on the reverse strand, counting down.
TCTGACTTGTTCTCAGTTTGTAAAAACAACAACAAGTCTATTGAAATCATAGTGAAGGTCTATGAGAAAATCATTCCACTGAGAAAAAGCAGTTACGCAGGTTTTACAGTCATGCATTTGGCAGACGCTAAAGCAACTCACAGTAAATTCAAATTGTACATTTTGTCAGTGCATGTGCTCCCTGGGATTCGAACCCACAACCTTTGCGTTGCTAGCGCAATGCGCTACCAACTGAGCTACAGGAACATGTTGATGTTTTCGATGTGTACTTGCTGTACTGTTCTTACAGCTTGTTTTCGATTTCGTTTATTTTCGAACAAATGGGTGTCAGAATTATTTTCTGTGCTTACAGATGTTGTTGATAGATCTTAACTTGAGTTAAACGCAGAGTTTTCTTTTAATAACATGTTAAAAGAGAGAACAGAAGCTTTACAGCGTGTGTATGAGAGTTCACTGCTCAGGTATAAAGCTGGAAGACTTTAATAGTTGGACATGCCGTTCTCATTAACTGGTCTGGTCTGGAGAAACCTGCAGGGCCCACAGATTGTTTGAGTCAAGGTGACCCTTGCTGAACTGTAGCTACGTCTTTTACTGCCCTTTATATGTGACACAGGGCTCATGGGACTTTTCCTGTTTCCTTGAGTTTACAAGTTGACAACGTAGCACAATATTTTGCTTCCCAAAGAACATTCTTCCATCGTCATTACCTGTTCATCATCTAAGGAAGCTTTGGTGAAACAGGAAGGTTCTGCAATGTTAAAGGTTCTTTATGGAACCATCTGTGACAAATGGTTCTTCTATGGCTCATGAAGCACATTTATTTTAAGAGTGTAGCTGCCACAGGTGATATCTGCTCCCAGTAATAGTCGTAACAGAACTACAATATTGTGTTTAAAATGTAGTTAGCGATGCAAACACAGTTTTAGTGCAGAAACATACAGCTGTTTCTGTCTTCTGTATTCAAAGATGTGAATGAATCAGATATGTTTGTCATGTTATAATTGTCTGGTAAAACGGAACCGGGTTGGACTGTTTCTTTGTGGTTGTGTCTTCTAGATCTTTGTCCATGCGGAAGAAGAAGAACTACTGGGGTTTCTCTGTGAACTGCACTGGAAATGAAGCCCAACTGTCCAGCTGTAAACTGGGGCAAGCCCTGGAGCCAAAGAGCAGCAGCAGGTGTGAGCGCGGCCTGCCTGTGGTGGTCAGCTGTGTGCCTGGAAGAGCTTTTGCCCCCTCGTCCTCTGTGGGCTTCCGAAAAGCCTACAGACCAGCGGTAAGCTGCATGCCGAGAAACTAATAATATGCATGACATCAGCATTTTGCCTCCGTTTGATTGGTTGTGGCCACTAGTACTGTACAGCACAACATAAAGGGTGACGCAGCCACGGAAACAGCCTTTCTAGGGTGATGACATCACGAAGGAAAAACTTTTTGGACCGCTTTCCGTTTAGCAATAGCTTCGCTCTACTAGTTGTTTGTCGTGTGTTGTCGCACGCGTGCATTTTTAATTTTAGTTTCCATTTTTCGTTCGCCGACTGGGGTGTGAAAGTGAATGAAAGCTCGAATGTTTATTGCCGGAAAGTATTCCTTTCTTTCCTGTTTTTTCCTGGGAATCATTACTGTCTTTTAGCCTGGAAATAACAGCCGCGGCACATGCAAAATGGTGTACGATAAATCACACGTTTCCTGCTGGAATGAAAGAGAGATTACATAACAACTCCAGAGTGCTGATGCGAGTGTGTTTATACAGGCAGTGGAACAACAGCGTGTCAAGGCTGTCGAGCGTTACCTGGCACAAAGCCGTAAACAGACAGCTAGCTTGAACAAACACAGGCATGATTAAGGGGGTTTTGTGGTCATGCTGATGCTTACTGTTTGCGGATGAGACTTGGCCACATTGATTTAAGAATCTTCAAAGTTTTCCTCAAAAAGAAGTTGGTTTTGTTGGTTCTGGTTTGGTTCTGTTATTATTTTACATTCATTGGTCATTTTGTGGGCAGTTAACTAACACAGTACCAGTATATATTATCATGTATATTTGGCTCATTTGGGGGGGCTTACTATTGACCTGGGCCAGTAACACCATGGCAACCAGCCAGCAGACCCTAACGACCACATAGCAACATGCTTAAAGTCAATCAGAGCACATTAGCAATAGCATACCACTGTTTTAAAAATGCTTAAAACGTCCTAGCAACGCATATGAATGCCCTAGCAACCACAACACCTAGCATCAAATGCTAATCAATAATATACAAAAATATTGCTTGTTATTGTCTTTGAATTATTTTTAACCTGAATTGACCTGCTATTTTTGTTCTCGTCTGATCTCCCAGCAACCTCTGGTGCGTCTGCGTGGAGGTGCGAATATCGGTGAGGGGAGAGTGGAGGTGCTAAAGAACGGAGTCTGGGGAACGGTCTGTGATGATAACTGGAACCTGAGGGCCGCCACTGTCGTGTGTCGAGAGCTGGGCTACGGCAGCGCCAAAGATGCTCTGATTGGAGCAAAGCTAGGACAAGGTCAGTGTGCACTCTACAAAATGAAGGTTTCTGAAAGGTTCTTTTTAGAGTTGTATGCTTCTATAAAGAACCTAACTGTCACATCCACAGAACCTTTCTGTTGCACAAAAGGTTTTTAGTGGAGAAAGGTTCTTTAGACTATAAAAGGTAAGAAAGAAATGGTTCTTTTTAGAACCTTTAGGTTCAAAACAAAAGGTTCTTTGGAGAACCCAAAATGGTGTTTCTATGGTATCGCTGCAAGGAACCCCTTTTTTAGTACCTTTAAACAGTATATGGTGAATTCTGAGACAAATATGACGTTGTTTGGTAATGAGGAATTATTTCTTTGTAAAAATGTTTGCAAACATGCAGCTTTTGGTGAAATTTAGAAAAAGAATGGCTTAAAACTATACAATATCTACTTTTTAGAAAGCTCATTTTTATTTAATACCCTGTATGCAAGGTGGATTGTTATTGTAAAACGAGCACGTGAAATAATACACAGATTTTCTTTTGGAAACACTTAACACACCGCCTGCCTGTGTCTGGCCTTCACCAGACATTCCTGCATCACTGATGCTTAAAGATCTGATCAGATTCACGAGAGTGACCCTGAGACTCAGCTGTGTTCTATAACATCTGTTCTTCAACTGTAGCTGCTCCACAGCTGATGTTTGGACAGCGTCGTTCAGTAGATGTTTAAAAAATTCAGCTTCAGTAGATTTATTGGCAGATGGCATGCACATCCAGATATTTTCAAGCATGCAGTTAACATGATTAACTTGTTTGTAAGCATTACATATGCGTTAAGATTTCTTGATCATTTAGTCGTTGCTCTGAAATTTTTATTTTTGTGGCGCAAATCCAACAGGTTATATAAATGAGTTTGGTAAGGCAAAACAGTTTTGAGAGAATGTTCTTCAAAACAGAATCACGTTGCGTTCCACTTCTCAAGAGAGCTGGTTTGAGGATTTATCGCCTTATAGCCTTTAGCCATGAGAACAAATACCAGCAGTTCTCTACAGCAGTTCGCAAACGGCATGGATTCATTGTATATTTCCATTATTCCAAACACTTCCCAAGCATCTTTTCCGGGGCTTTGTTTTTAAATGGACAGTGTACTCTGGAACAGACAGGCAACATCACCGTGACTCTGTGCTTGTGCAGCAGACTAAACAAATACAAACACTTTCCAGCTCTCCCAAGATACAACACATGTCCCAGAGGAACGTCCATTTATACTTGCTGATACTGTCGTGTGACATCATCTGCAAAAAACTTCAGATAAACCAAATGTTGTGCATCCTGCATCTAATGCAAAAGCAGTGCTTGTTCTGTGTGTGTATTTGACAGCCTGTTGATGTGATGTTCATTAGAAGTGACTCCAAAGATTTCCTTTCTGGGATCTCGGTTGGCTGAGGAGGTTATGACAAAAGGTTGAGACTTATTATATACAGGAAAGCTTTAGGGGATGATCCATAAATATTCCTCATGGTGCTATTAAGAAAGACATCCAGATTACTCTGGTCTGGAGAGACTGTCTGAGAATTCCGTGCCTTTCCATAGAGACATTAAGAATTCCATTCTGTTGAGACATAAAGAATTCCGTGCCATTCCACAGAATGACATAATGCTATGAAGGTTTTAGAAAATTGACCAGAGATATGTGTGTTTTTCCAGGAATGGGACCGGTTCATATGAATGAGGTGGAGTGCTCTGGGTTCGAGAAGTCACTCACTGACTGTTACTTCAATAACGATGCGCTGGGCTGCAGCCACGAGGAAGATGCTGCGGTTCGTTGCAATATACCTGCCATGGGTTTCCAGAAGAGGGTGAGAACCTACCAACATTCAGTGGACATTCTCACATAGAACTCACATAGATCAGTAAGTCGATGCTAAACATGTAATGTATATATATATCACACCTCAACAGATTCGTCTTAGTGGAGGAAGAAACCCATATGAGGGACGTGTGGAGGTTCTAGCTGACAGGAACGGCTCTTTGGTGTGGGGAACCGTTTGTAGTGAAAACTGGGGGATTATCGAAGCGATGGTGGTCTGCAGACAGCTGGGATTTGGCTTTGCCAGTAACGCATTCCAGGTAAATTTAACTGGATTTACCTTCTTTTCTTTAGGTATGTTGAAATGAAATAAAGCCAAACATTGATCACATAAGACAGACTGATAACATAACACAGTAGTTTGATTGGGAGATGATACTTCACAGATTCCTCACGTGACACGACTGGAACTGTTTGTCCATTATAAATGCTATGGAAGGAATCGTTTGACGGGCGGTTTTACAAGTGGAAATTGAAAACCCCAAGTGCTTCTGCAGGCTAATACCACAATTAAATGTTATTATCGTGATTGGCTGAAATTTGCCTGTAATTGAGGCACATGGCCGCCTGTAAATGGCTTTGACCTCAGGCCACAAACCAGTTAACATTGCTTGTGTACCGATACAAGTTTTGCCAAGTCTGAAAAAGAAAATATATTCATTTAGACCCTTTAATTATTGTCCAGAGGGTTTGTAAACTAAAGCATGTAAATAACAAATTTACCCCGCTAACAGGGAACGTTCTTACAACTTTGGCTAACATTCTATCAGAGTTATCAAAACATTTGTGTAGTAACGTTGGTAGAATGTTTTTATCGTTACATTTCATATGTATCAAAAACGTTATAACGTTTAAAAAACGGTACATAATTAAAAATAGTTTGCAATAACGTTAAAACAACAGCTTAAAAACTGACGTTCCCAAAACATTCAAAATAACATTTGAACGTTTTTGCTACTAAACAGAAACATTAGGGAAACATTCTTACAACCTAAAGTTGTCACCTGAGAATGACCCGAGGATGTTTGTGCACTTGTTTTCGTAGTTTGTCACATTTTCAGTAAACAAAACGGTTACCATAGCGCAGACCGTGCGCGATACAACTTCCAGATGTCAACGTAGTCATTAAACAAGATTTATCTGACAGTCTGGACGGGTGTGCGTCTTTCCAGACAGCATGTGTGGAAAACAGGAGAAGACGGGGATATTGGAGGAAAGGGAGGGAGAAAACACACGGAAAGTCTGACAGATTGTGCCCACGTTTTCCTTCGTTATCTTTCAAAGGAGTGAGGGACGCAATGAGTCAGGACTCGAAGACAAAACACACGGAAAACAGAACATAACGCTTGACGATCACTCATCATGAACATATGTTTTGTACAGTAACGCGCGGTGAGATAGACTTTCCGTGGGGCTGCGAGCCTCTAAACTTATGCAACAGCTGTAATAAGACACAATGTTGAAAACAGATGCGCGGAAGTCACGTTCGGTCGTAAAAATGGTTTGCAGCGCCCTCGAGTGGCGTGCAGATGTAACGACATGCAGCTACTTCACTCCCCCTAGATTTTGAACATTGAATCTTTCCTGTAATAAAATACACTAATTAAATAAACATCTGTAGTTATTAAGTGATTATAAAGAGCTAGTAAGTGAGTGTTTCGTATAATCTAATGCATTTATCATGTGCGTGTGTGTTAATGTAGGAGACATGGTACTGGAACGGAGACAGTAAGGCAGATAATGTTGTGATCAGCGGGGTAAGATGTTCCGGCACTGAGATGAGTCTGGATCAGTGTCTTCATCACGGAAAACACATCAACTGCCCGAAGGGAGGCGGACGCTTCGCTGCTGGAGTCTCCTGTTCCGACTGTAAGACATTTACATTCACCCTTATTAATTTGATAGACATGTTAATCCAAAGCAACTCACGGTTCACATATACGTTTGTTCAATTCATGATCACCTAATATTTTGCCTCGTCTTTATTATCCTCGAACTTGAACCAGAGACTAACAAAAATGCTGTTCAAATAGCAACATCCCAGCTAACCGCGTTCTCTAAAAGTCTTCTCAAGGTTAAAAAAGTTCTTGCAATAGTAGAACGGTTAGTTCTAGTTAGTAGTTAGTAGAACGTTTTCATGTTGTAAACCATATTTATCACCATATCTCATAAGTTGTTAGTGAAATGTTACCATAACATTAATACAATGTCTAAAAAAACTGGACATAACATTAATTACACATTAATTACACATTAATAACATTAATAACAAAATAACATTTTTAATGTTTTTGTCGCTTAATAGAAATGTTATGGAAACATAACATTACAACCTAAAATTGTTAGCTGGGGTCAACCTGATGAAGCTGGTTAAACAAGGGAGCCCTGTTAGTTAAGCCAGTTAAGAAACCTAAACCTGGTCAGCGCTCCATCATTCTGGCATACAAAAACACAATATATGCTGGTCATTTCAACAGAGTAGTCAAAGATTGTTTTCCATCCTGGAGTTTTAAAGACAGATCAAACTGTCTAGAAACATGACTGATCACCACTCTTACAAACCATGTTAATTTACTCCCGGTTTGTCTGTATGATCTACTGACCCGGCAGTTCAGACTCACGCGCACAAGAATTTGCTCTCTCTGACCTTTGACCTCATGACTCACAGCGGCTCCTGACCTGGTGCTGAACGCTCAGCTGGTGGAGCAGACCACCTATCTGGAGGACAGGCCCATGTACGCCCTGCAGTGCGCCCTCGAGGAGAACTGCCTTTCCAGCACGGCTAAAAAAGGCGACCACAGCTCGTATCGGCGCCTGCTCCGCTTCTCCTCTCAGATCCACAACGTCGGCCAGTCCGACTTCAGACCCAAACTGGGACACCACGCCTGGACCTGGCACGAGTGTCACAGGTAGGAACATCACCGATCCCCGACTATCTTCTAACCTGATGTTTTGAACACAGTTTCTGGTAAAGCTGCAGTCTGTTACTTTTGTTGAATTGTGAATCGGGTACGATAAGGAGATCGTTTTAACACTGATCCTTCACGTACTTGCTCGATAACTGATATCTGTTCGCTGTTGCCCCGAACACGTTACGCATCGGCAGCTTTGTTCTGATTGTGAGGCGCAGATGCACGACATCTGTCTGACCGTTGTGTCGTGTCTGTTTGTTTAGGCATTATCACAGTATTGAGGTCTTCACACATTATGATCTGCTGAGTCTGAATGGAACTAAGGTGGCAGAAGGTCACAAGGCGAGTTTCTGTTTGGAGGACACTCACTGCGAAGAGGGTGAGCACCCACGCGACCTTTTCACCTTTACACCTTTAGAACTCAACCTGTACAGCCAAACACTAACATCATTGTGCATCGGTTATTGTGCGCTAGCATTAGCCAGTTAAAAAGTCATGCTAACAATCTTTCTACGATATTTTAAAATGCACGTTTATTTTGCCCTAAAGCAAGTTTTATCCACTTTTGCACAACATTCCAAAAGCCACTGGTCTCCTCTACAAACGTTTGTTACAACTCAAAATATGTGTGATATTTTCAGGGACTCATTAGCTACATAAATCTGTAACGATTCAGTGTTCGTACCGTGTTCGGCTGTAACGTTTGCTGTGGTTTTCTCTGATGCAGGTATTCAGAAGCGATATCTCTGTGCCAACTTCGGCGAGCAGGGCATCACTGTTGGCTGCTCGGACACTTACAGACACGACATTGACTGTCAGTGGATAGACATCACAGACGTGAAACCAGGAGATTACATCTTCCAGGTATCGTTTTACTTCTCCAGTGAAACCAGCAATTAAACGTAAAAGATCCCGGCCTACAATTACAGGGTGTAGGAACGTGTCTCTAATGTTTCCATAAAGTAAAATTTACTTTGGACTTACCAAGTACTCGCTTTTTTAGACGTTGTATTAACGTTATTGCTAAAAGTTATTCAAACGTTTAGAATCTGTACATTTTCTAAAACGTTCCACCAACAACTTCATGACGCTTTTGATATACATGATATATAAGGTTAAAAACGTTACTGCAAAAACATTTTTGTTAGCTTCGAGAGAATGTTTAGAGACTGTTAGCCAATAATCTGATAACATTTTTTGAGTACGTCTCGATTTCTAATGGAAAAAAACTTTTTTTTGTAGGTTGTGATCAATCCTAACTACGATGTAGCGGAATCTGATTACACCAACAACGTCATGAAGTGCAAGTGTCGCTATGATGGATACAGGATATGGACGTATAACTGTCAAACAGGTCAGTGACAGACGCGCTGTTTTTAACGTCTGTTGTGATTAAAGTCTGTAGCATTTTATTTTTGCCCTGAAGGAGTTTAAAAATCGCTATTTTATTGAAATCACAATTTTATCGTTTTCTATGACCATGGAACTCCTGAAATGTAACACATCGCTATTTAAATTCGAAAGACAAGGCACATGGACGTTTTCCATCTTCCATGAAATCGAAGGCACCAGAAGTTTAAATTCGATCTCTTTTTTTTCTAGGTGGCTCACGGAGTTCAGACATGGACGACTACCCTGGAATGGGCAACCAGCTGTTCCACAGATAAAGACAGTCGAGATAAACAAACGCTCTCGGTGGAAGATTCTGCAAACGGTCACACAAGACTCTTCGACAAAATATGACTGACCACTAGAGAGACTGAAGCGTGCTGAGTCCAGCACATCGAGAGCAGACGTGCTTCTGCTTTGTTCATCCACCTCTAAGTGAAGATCTTTAGGTTGAAATGCAGATCGTTTTCTTACTTTTAACGCTTGCGAACGAAGTATTTAAATTTCTGTAAACTGTACTGTATTGATTGTATTTCTGTTGCTTGTAGTCACTACAAACATATGCCGTATGTAACGCCAAACTGGAACCAGTAACGTTTGGTTCTTTCACACGCTTTTTCTCTAAGTTTCACTGTAGTGCCATAAACAAATCAGCTGTGCCTTCTGAAGTACAGTCAACAGCTCTGTTCAACACTTTCCGGTTTATCCCTCAAGCATGTCGAGTAATTTATTATGTTCAGTCAGGGATTGTTTCGTCAACGTTCATGCAATGTGAAACTTTGAGAATTCGTTGCGTATTTGTGAAGTGCCTTCAGAAAAGCTCCCTCCGTTTTATGAGGGTTTCTTAGAGCGGGTAAATGGTTTTAAAACACAGTGTGTTTATGGCCGAGTGGAACAACACGTTGTAAAACCATCCCATTGTTTTCTGTAATAAAAGAATGAAGAACGCAACACACGTGTGTTATTCTGATGCGTCTTGTGTTGACTTGAGAAAACTTTATTTCTGAAACGTATGAACTGCACGAAACAAAGTGACACCAGTTTTAAACAAAAAAGTTTAATCAAAATATAACAAACAAGAAAATCCTGTTTTTATTGTGTTTATGTTTCTAAACAAGAGTTTTAAATCAACTCTCAAATTACGAAAATGACATTTAAACAATGACAAATATATCAAGCGTACAAACCAAGACGACTCTGTAAACCAAACATTGTAATAAGGAATCTTCTAGAATAATCTTGTTTTAATGCTTGCAAATACTGAAAGCTATTTGCAAAACAACGATATATTTGATGTGCCAAAACTGCCATGTGCTTTCCTTTCCAAACACAAATTATAAACATGCCGAGCATGAACCCAACATTGCTAAAAAGACAAACTTTGCCAACGTGAAGTTACTAAGAAACAACCGGAACAGAAAATCGTTACCAAAAAGAAACACAAACTACTGTTTTCTTGTCAGTGCTCTTGTCTTGTTCACTTTAATGTACACTAATAAGATGTTAACCGAATGAAGTAAAGATGTTAAAAATAAAGTATAGCAATAAATATCTGTATCTGTGCAGGCGAAAACAAACAAGGCTGTTTTCCCAAGCCACAACCAACTTGAACCGTTTCCCAGAACACACTCACGATATAATCAGATGGTTAGTTAACTAACTACTAGCAGGTTTTGACGACAGAACAGAGCTCAGAAAATTAAAACTGGAACATTTGTGGGCTGCCAAACGCATTTAATAACACTCGCAAAGAGCAGTTACGCTTCCTGTGTCACCACAAAGAAGGACTCAGATTATTAAAGCGCTCTCGAAAGTGACCTGTGCGGGACCTTGGTGTCTGCGCACGACCACTCTGTATGAGACATATAACATCATATTTATTAATAAAAATACCATCTTAAAAGAACGCTGTACTCATTTTCAACATATTTCTTAGTTTTATAGCAATGTTTTTGAATCATATTTCATAAGCAGGCAGCTCTGTCCTGTCTATCTCTCAGAGTTTCTGTCACAAGGGTTTGGAACACCGCCAGGCACAATAAATGATTGTTTATGTGAAAAATGTACATAAATGCCATGATGCCATTTTTTCTCCTGAAGCTCGTATGATTGCTTTCCATTTTGCCTTGTGACTCCCGTCAGACAGAGGACGAGTTTTCAGTAACGGATGACTAATGGAGAGCGCCTGTGTAGCTAAACAGAAGCAAATAATGTCAAACACAAAACCTTACATGAGATATATGACAAGAACATGGACGGACAGACAAACAGACTAATAAAATAACAGTAACAGTTACAACCCAGTTACAATAACAGGGTAACAGTTTTATTAAATTAATAATAATAATACCTGCTGTTTGACTTGAGAATATACAGAGTGCATGATTGTTATCTACCCACTTTATCTACCCAAAAGCAGAGTCATACATACATTTATGCATTTGGCTTTTATACAGGCTGGCGTACAGCGCATTCAAGCGATACAGTTTATCAGTATGTGTTCCCTATGACTCGAACCCACAACCTTTGAGCTGTTGACGCAATGCTTTACCAGTTGAGCTACACAAACACCAGCTCATATTTATGGGCTTGTGATTATAGATTCCTGTCAGGAAAAGCATTGAGGAGGTCGTCCGTTTTAAAGATGGTCGGAAAGTCATAAATCTCAATGACACGAGCAAATTCCTCCTAGCTGAGCCAGATGTTAGCATATCCGCTGTAATCGTTACAGGCGTATTTAATGATAATCTCCTCGTGGTGCATGCTGGCTTTGATCTAACACAACCAAAAATAACACAGACACAGTTATTAAAGAGAAGTTTCAATCAGAAGAGCTACTGACAGTATGTTTTCACATCACAGTTCCTCACCTCACAGTAGATGTTTTCAGTGTCTTCACTGTCTGACTGCTGGATTGTTCCGTCAGTTTGAGGAACCGTGTGTTTGCTACACTGTTCACCATCTTAAGACATGGAGAAGAAAGACACAACCTTGTCCCAAGCAGGAGACCATGGTAAAGGCCCAGACCTTGAAAGCATCACAAATTCCTCGTCGTGCAGCGATTGGCTGGTGCCATCCATCCTCGGCTCCTGATTGGTTACAAGTGGTCCCTTCATGATATCCGAGCTGGATTCTGCTGGTGCGGACGGGTTGAGGTTCTGTGGTTCAAGATATGTCAAGTTTTCTGGCACCTTCTGTCTCAAAGTCTGTGGAACGTAAGTAGGCTGGTCTGGCTGTCTGACTCTTCTTCTGTGGTTACACATGGCTGCGCATCTGTTCGCCAGTCCCCTGCGTGGTCGCTCATAAGAGCTGTGCCCGTAAGAGCTGTGCCCGTAAGAGCTGTGCCCGTAAGAGCTGAGCCCGTAAGAGCTGTGCCCGTAAGAGCTGTGCCCGTAAGAGCTGAGCCCCGTAAGAGCTGTGCCCGTAAGAGCTGTGCCCGTAAGAGCTGAGCCCGTAAGAGCTGAGCCCGTAAGAGCTGTGCTTGGTGTCTCCGCATTCCTCATCTGAACGCAACCTGCCAGACTCACAATTATAAAACATCAAAACTCAATTTCCAGAGACTGTAAAGCTATCGACACAATGTTACCTCTGGTCCCTGAGGTGGGAATAGCACAGAACTGTTCTGATATCCCGGGAAGAGTTTGGATTTGATTTGGTGTTTATTATTAACTTCTCATTTATAAGTCAACACCTTTTCCCAGACAAACTGCTTGTACATTTGGTGAATAAGTTTGAAAAATTCAAATTATGACTTTGGTAACACCATCATAAAATACCATCATATTTTATCATATGAAAAAGATAACAACAGTCATATTCATACGTGTAATAATGAATTCATCAGCCATATATGATTCAGGCAATGTAAAGATGTTAACAGCTGGCATTCATTTAATTATCAATATAAACCAGATATAAAAATAATACAATAAAAATACGAATTACCTGGTGTTGCCATGCAGTTGCTAAGGTGTTATGATCGGTTGCTTACTGGTCCAAAGGTAAACAATCCTAAGCCTAAACATATGTCTTGAGCTGTAGCTCAGTGGTTAAAGCATGGCGTTAACAACGCCAAGGTCATGGGTTCGATCCCAACAATGTATAGTGTAATGCAATGTAAGTCAAAATGCATTAATGTAAATGTACTAAGAGAATCTGTAAGTGTTTTAATGAACAATCTATTAAGTGTTTGGCACTTTTCTCAGATGTGTGGTCATGTTACCTTTTCTGGTCGTTTGTCTGCTGAAGTCGAGATTTCCTGGAGGACCGTGTGTATAAACTCATTGTCTTGTTTGGGAAGGTAACAGCCACCCGCGCAAGAGTGATAAACGACAAAGATCTTCAAAAAAGAGTCACTGCAGATTGTAGTCCACATTTCTAAACATTAAACATATTAAACAGCAGAACAGTAACTTACTGATCAAAAATCATTAAAGGATAAATAATCACCGTTTAAAATCTGTACTATTATAAGGAAATCGCCAAACACGATTTCCTTATTCATTTACCAAAACTTGCCAAACCTAATATAACGGTATTTAAAGTTTATTAAAAAACTATACATAATTTTTCAAAAAGACACCGCTTTTCGAACAAGCACAGCAGTTTAAACACATTCAGTCAATGATCAAATGACAAGAATGAGTTTAAATTGCACGTCGAGCACAGAAGTTACTTAAACACGAATTATTACATTTCCAATGTAAACTCATCTTAACACTAACGCAAATAGATGGTCAGTCAACGGCGACCCCTGGTGGTCGGGAGTGAATTTACATCATAGACCTGCACGCTTCAGATAAATTTACATTCATTTTTTTAAACAAAAACCAAACAAACGGAATGAATTTGTTCATGAAAACACTTTATTGAACGATACAGAGTTTAAATAAGTGTCAAAAGGAGTTTTCAAAAAAGACACCGATACAAGACAGATAAAAAGATCTGCTCAAGAAATACATTAAACCGAACGCAGTAAGAAATACAAGTGGGGTATTATTGGTTGTAAGAAACGCAATCATGCTAATGAAGGATTATGGCATTCGTGTGTGTTAATGATTATACTGCAGACCCCGACAAAAGTAGTTCACTGTCAAATGTAATAAATTGTAGTGTTAAAATATATTAACAAAGAATGAAACAATAGTAGTATGTTAGAGGACGATACAAAATGTAGCAATGACGTCGTGTAATTAAACGGATTGCATAACTAAATCATTAAATACAGATTTCAGTGTACACAAAACAATCTTCATTTTTCTAATAATGACCGTTTTAACAAGCACAAAATTGGTCGTCTATCACCAAAACAAATGTCACTACAGGAGCGCAGAATCACAAGCGATTCCAACAAACGTGCGTGAACTTCTCAAGAGAAGCGTGTACAGAAACCAGAGAAGTAAACAGATCCTAAAGAGACTTATTTAAACACAGAAATAAAACAGAAAACACAAATGTACAATAAAATTAAGACATCAGAGGGCTGCCGATGAATGGAAAGCGGTTTCGGTGAGTTTATGTAAGAGATGTTATACATCCACCTCTTAAAAAATAAAAGGAAGGAATAAATTGAAAATAAAGGCAGCACTGACTATCTACATTTGAAGCAACAGGGTCGTGATTTCATGAGATGAAGACGCGAGTTCTGAGTCCAGCGGGCCGGTAATCATGTTCCACACATGACCCTGCAAGAAGAACATTTTTATGCATCCGGCTTTAACCCAAAGCGACTTTTCAGTCATACATTTAGTGCTGCTAACATGTCGCTCCACCAGCTGACATACAAGAACTACATGCAACACATAAAATCACATACTGTAATTTGCTTCATTAGGAGCTTTCCCTCTCTCTCTCTCTCTCTCATGCCATAAGACAAATGCAAAAAAAAGCAAATTTTCCTCAGAAAAATAAATAGGTGATTTACCTTGGGTGCGTTTTATCTTGTGCCAATACTTCTATCCTCAAATATAGTGATCTCCACCTTTAAAACTTGAGTTAAGGAAATCGAAGTAGCAGAGTTTAAATACATCATGAAATGTGGTGTTCATCTGTGTTGCACGTGTAGCATGCAAATTAAATGATATAAACCCCACCCACTTTAGCTAGACAAAGATTTGCCTGTGTAACGTTGCTCTGCATACAGGGGAAAGAAAACTTTACATTTATGCATTTGGCAGACGCTTGTACCCCAAAAAACTTACAGTGCATTTAAACTAAACATTATATCAGTACGTGTGTTCTGAGAATCGAACCCGTGACCTTTTGCGCTGCTAAAGAAACGCTCCACAAGTTGAACTACAGGAACAGTTGCAAACCTGTTTTTTTTTTGTCTCTGGACATTTTTAAAGAGGAAAGGATACGACTCGGAGCCCTCTCTCTATCGGGTCAGTCAGCAGAAGCCCAAGAGGAGCATAAATCTTCTCGTTCTGCTCCTGGATGAACTTGGCGATCTTTTTCAGCACCTAAATGAACGCACACGTGAGATATCGATATGACACCTCTAACATACTTAGAGTAATACAATGTAACCCACATACAATGTAACCCACATCAAGCACATTTCTCACATATTTGCAATCTGTAAGACCATATTTACTTTCTCATAGTGAGTCTCAATGCAGAGGAAGATAGTGTATGCAGTGAGACAGGCCAGACAGCCCTCCAGATATGACCTGCCCCCCAGTTTCTCTGCCTCTGCGTAGAGATTATTCAGGGTCTGTACGGTCTCCTCAAACTGCTGCTTGTCAATCTGCAATAACAAATCAAATAACGCTTTCCTCATACGGTGTACTAGTAAAACAAAGTTCACTATATATAGAGAGCTATACTAGTTAGCTGTAGACTTTATTACATTTTGTATATTAAGGTAAAGTTGAGATCTATGAACTTTCACACAGAAATGGTCAGTTATTGTAGCTGTCTGTTATCGGTCTGTACACACCCTGCTCTCCAGCTCTGCAGGAAACTTGGTCTGAAACCTGCAGATGGTTCCAGAGGTGTAGTCTCTCTGGACGAAGACCTTCGAAGCGACGGCTGCTTGCCGCAGGTCCTGCAAGCTGTGCGTCTGCATACAGAAACATGATCTGATGGGCTCTTCTCATCACAAACATACAGAAACATGATCTGATGGGCTCTTCTCATCACAAACATACAGAAACATGATCTGATGGGCTTTTCTCATCACAAACATACAGAAACATGATCTGATGGGCTCTTCTCATCACAAACATACAGAAACATGATCTGATGGGCTCTTCTCATCACAAACATACAGAAACATGATC
>JAZGTJ010009914.1:7969-18759 GCA_036877575.1 Botia almorhae | reverse complement strand
TATACATATTTGTAAATACTCAAGAATTTGCACACTTTAAACACTTCAAACACTTTAAAATCTTAAATTTTACATATATATATATATATATCCTTATTTCTACATTATTTTACTTATTTTACCTTAAATCTTAAATTTTTTTTTTGTACTTTAAATTTTTCTGCTTTTGTTTCTGTAAGACGGTCGTGCAAAGCATTTCACTGCATGTTGTACTGTGTATGATCTTGCATGTGACAAATAAAATTTGAATTTGATTTGAATTTGAGAGAAAGGGAAAGCGATAGAGCCCATTGTTAAACTAGGGGATAGGTTATTCAAACATTCTTCACAGATCACTAGTAAAATGAACAGTTTACACAAATCTCTTACGTTTAACTTATGTTTGTTTTGGGGGAATTTTGGGGGGGAAAAATTGTGGAATGTCCTTGCATGTTCTATTTGGATGGACGGGTGATGGGTTTGAGATTGGACTAGAAGTGATGGTGATTTCCCCTGTGGAAGCATAAATTCTCTTTTTGCACTCTTCCTTCATTATAAGGGTGGACCGGCTTTATTTCATTACTGTAATACAAATATTTCGTATTTCAACATAGAACCGTGTACTTTTCATAACCTTTTAAAATTTTAACTACATTAACTACAATGTTTTTACTATGTTTTTCACTTCTGTTTTTTGCACAGTGAGCTGTCCATGCAGTGGGGTTATATCTCCAGGCACTATAGTACAGACCGCAGCAGCTCAATAGCGACTATTGAGAGTCTGGAGAATCCTTCCAGCCAGGGTTGCTATGACAGTCAGTTATCACCCATCGATCCTGTCATCTTCAACAACAAACTCCTTTTCTGCCAGTTCAAACACATATGATTATACTGTTTCTGTCAACCTTGAGGAGACCAACTACATGGACAGCCTTCTCTGAGGTCTGGGCTTTTATAGCAGGTATCTAGACAGAGATCAGCATTCTGCTACTAGTAGCCATGGAGACCTGCAGGAAGAGTATAAAAACCTTAAATCAAAGATACTGTCTTACAGGCTGGAGGCTAAAGTTGGGCCATCCTCCCACAGTATGGAGGAGCGTTGTGCACCACTGCAGCCACCAGTGAGGAAGGACAGTTTTAGGGCTATCAGGAGTCTAGCAGGAGTTGCAGGTAAACAATGTGTGTCTGCTCCTGTAGGCATTCCAAATCTAGCCAGCTGCATGGTTGAAGATCAATCTCAAATCCAGGAAGTGTTGACTGGCAATGTTTATCTGAATGGAAAGCAAGACAATGAACAAGACCTTAAAGGGAGCAGTATAGAAACTTATTATACCATTAACTCTCAAAAAGAATCAGGTAGAGACAGCAGATCAGATTAGGAGAACCAATTGAAATCTGATAGTGTACTTCTTGGCGAGGAGACAGAAGTTGCAGATCTTAACACAGAGGCAGTAGTTCCAGTAGTATCCAGAGAGCACTCAACACAGAGCACAAATCTTCACAAGTCCTTTTACAGACCTTCAGGTTGCCTCTGTGAAAAGAAACAAACAGACACCTCAAGTTCCGCTACATGATAACACATATGCTGAAGAACATTTGAGAACAAGGATTATGAGTTGTCAGAAACAAACAACTCTCAGACACAAACACAGATCTCTCAGCATAGCAAACAAGTGTGTGTACATGCAGTGGAGGAGAAGGCACCTGCAGGCAAACCACAACAATGGCGCAGGACACCAAAACACAAGCATCAACCAGAAACCCCACTGCCCAGCCAGATGGCCACTGACAGTAAGAATAATAAGGCTACATCACAGAAGTGGGCTGGAAAAACAGAAACAAGAGGGAGGACAAGTTCCTCTAGTGGTTGTTTTGGCCGATCAGATGAGTGTGACATTCTTCCCTTTGCAGACTGCAAGAGGTCTTTTGAGGAAACCAGCAAGAAGTTAAGGAAGACGATCATCCATCCTCACCTGCACTACTTGAATCAGTCACTAACCTGGGCTAGAGGAGGTTTTCTTATCAGGGTGTGGTCCAAGATGGACCCTACATCAACTCCCTGGACACTGGGAGACAGTTTATGAAGGCCCAGCGTGACCAAGAAGTAATAAGGGAGATGCTAAAAGAGGGCGAGAAGGAGAAAGTGAGTATAAGAGAATAAAAGACAGCAAGAGAGAATTAAGGAGCAAAGAACGCTTCAAGAACAAGGGAGACAGAAGGGAATACTGAGAAGAGAAGGGGAGAAAGAGCAACAGAGATTTCAAGAATGGCAGACAGGCAGACACTCCTACAGAGAGAGAACGAATGGGAGTCAGAAAGAGAAAATATTAGATCAAAACACAATATTAACACAGTTCCTCACACTTAATCTCTTAATGCCTATATTAAGCAGCCACCCAGTCCTCAGGTTCCCTCCTCCCACCAGTTCTCTGAGCAGTACTATGGCCACACTGCTACCAATGTCCAAAAGCATTGCTTAGCATTAAATCCTGTCACTGGCCAGCACAATCCACGTGATAGCCACCTCCTAAATCCACCTTACAAGGCCAGGAGTTACACCCCAACAGAGGTAATATTGGGAACTGAGCATTATTTGTTGTCTGAAACAGGAATTTTCAAGCTTTTCCAACCAAAAGACACCTTCATTAAAAATTCAAAGTTATCATGATGACCACATAACCACAATAACAATAATATTAATCATATTAATATAGTTACTACAAAACTTTTAACAAGCATTTTACATTATGCTGAACTAGTATTAAAAGTAATCTGTAGGATATGGGCATTTGGCAGTTACTAGGCCTTTATTCTAAAATGCGGTAAAATCTAAATTTTACTTTTGTCATTTTATGTCTGTTTTGTTGATTGATATATATGCACAAAGTTGGGATTAAATCCAGATAAAAAACTTTATATCTTTTATTTAACTTTTTGGTGTGGTGCTGTGTAATGTGGACCAGAAGAAGACTGCTTTCTTTAAACAAAGGTTTAAAATATTAAGATTAACATAGATAGACATAGTTCTTAAAACATGCATCATGCACTAGTTATCTCTGGTACATCACTCATTATCTGAGATATTTGTAGTCCTCCAATATTTTGTGTTTAATTTTGCCCAGTGATGGAATGCAACACTTGGTATCTGGATGCCACATGTATTACTTTTTGCAACTAAAAGGCTAAACCTTTAGTCTTTTGGAACTGCCAATTATTTGTGTATACTTAAGGAGCTATAGAATCTGGTGGTGTTCACTTACTATTTCAATATCTGGGCTATCACTTAGATGGTGTACCATTTGCTTGTATCCCACTGGTGGGGGCAGGTCAACAACAATTAAAAGTCTGTGTTGCAGTCAAGTTTACTTTAGTGATCTGATGTAATTCAAAAATTGGAGGGCATGGCTTTTTTAACACTGGGAATTGATTGGCTGTAGCAAAGTAGGTGTTTCAAAACTAGCTAACTGTTGGAAGAGACTGGTTAATGGCTGTGGCTCTGCCCAAGCTGTCAGATTGACATCATTAGGTCTGCCGTTCCATAGGGAAAGCACATTTTCAGATATTCAAACTGAAGATTACAAGGGTACAATAATGAACAAATTATGTGCACAGAAGAGTCATTTGTAATAAACTCTGCAGTATTTCATAAAAAATAAGAATAGTATATTTAGATTTAATGGTGACTTTAATGGCTACATATAGACAAACATTTTTGGGTCCGCTATTGTTGTACTGTTGACTAAGGTGTTTTAGGAAGTCTTAGTACTTTATTCACAGCAAGTTGTTTTAGATTCAAATTCTAATTGATGTAGCATCCAGCTGGCCAGTTAACAAAAAATGTATGTAATATGGTTGTTACGGTGGAGGCTCCAGCCTCCTCTCCAACGCGTGCGTTGCGTGAACCGTCTCCTGAATATTAATCACCCGGACCAAACTACATTTCCCACAAACCATTTCACCGTTGACTTCACCCGGAAGCAGCACCTGTTCATCATTAACCATTGTGTATATAAACTGAACTATTTCCTGAACTCTTTGCGAAGTCTTGTTTGCCACTGCAACATATCCGAGCGGTTTCTTCATTGTGATTTATTGCCCTGCTGTGTCTTGACCTTTGCCTGTTTCTGGATTTATGTTTATTGCTGCCTGCCTTTGGATTCTGCCTGTTTATCGATTTCGTGAATGTTCTCTGCCTGCCCGTGACCACTGCCTGTTTAACGTTTGTGAGTTTGCATCTATCTCTTTATTAAAACAGTTGCACATGGATCCGAACGCTTCTGACTCATTGTTACAATGGTAAATGATAATGAGGGTAATAGTAGATTGATTGTATTCAATCAAGTTACTTCAGCTGTATAGTCTTTGCAATAAGAAAAAATTAAGATCCTTTGGACATAAAGCATATGTAACAAAATTAGTATGTTTACACGTAATTAAATATGAAGAAAATGTTTTATTAGTTTTAAATTTTTCTTCTGCTAAACTTGGCATATTTATCTTACAGGCCCATCCTGCAAGGAAAAAGGAACAAACAAACCTAAACAGGAAGTTTAGCCTGACAGAGAGGTAAGATGTCTGTTTTTAACTGTCACCAACAGATTTACCCTACTATTGTCACAGTTTTAAAACTTAAGAACAGTTAGAAAAATGTATACATATTGGCCTAAAATAACCCTTTGTGTTAAAACTGCTGATCAAAGAAAGAACTCTTTGTCAAGGCAATAACAATTTTTTTATTTCCTATCCTGCAGGGACTAAAGGGCTGTTGTTCCAGTCTTTCAGTGTTGTTTCCAGTCCAGTCTGTCAATGCACCCAGCGTGCTGCAGGTGGCAGCTCTTAGAAGCATCTTATTTATTTTTTAAACATTTACATTTATGCATTTGGCAGACGCTTTTATCCCAAGCGTCTTCATCCGAACCCATGACCTTGGCGTTGTTAACGCCACGCTCTAACCACTGAGCTACAGGAAAGCTATAGTTAGGTGTTTTTACCTCTTAAAAATCGTGCCATGTCAGAGAATGACATTTGTGTGGAGAAAGAATTGTAATCACGTTTAAATACCTATGTCAGCAGAATGCGTGCATCCACTCTCGACGGTCTGAATGAGAATGAAGTAGGTGAGGTAAAAAAGAAAAAAAAGGCCCACCACCTCTTTGTCCACCACCTCTAAAATGGGAACAGTTCCACAAGAGGCGGATGTCCCATCAAAACCTCTTTTCGTCCCCATCACACTTATCCTCCACTTTTTCTTCTCCTTCCTCCCCACCTCAGCCGCACACACGCACACACACACACACACACACGCACACACACACACACACACACAGAGTGTGGCCACCATTATTTTCCAGCACTGCCTTAACCCTCTTGACCATGGAGTTCACCAGAGCATGATGACATCACAGAGCTGGTTGATGTTAGAGACCTTGTGCTCCCCCACCTTCCGTTTGAAGATGCCCCACAGATGCTCAATAGGGTTTAGGTCTGGAAACGTGCTTGGCCAGTCCAACACTTTTACCCTCAGCTTCTTTAGCAAGGCAGTGGTCATCTTGGAGGTGTGTTTGGGGTCGTTATCATGTTGGAATACTGCCCTGCGGCCCAGTCTTCGAAGGGAGGGGATTATGCTCCCACCATCATGCTTGACTGTAGGCAAGACACACTTGTATTTGTACTTAACTGGTTGCGCCACACACGCTTGACACCATCTGAACCAAATAAGTTTATCTTGGTCTCATCTGACCACAGGACATGGTTACAGTAATCCATGTCCTTAGTCTGCTTGTCTTCAGCAAACTGTATGCGTAATAGGCTTTCTTGTGCATCTGTAGTAGAGGCTTCCTTCTGGGATGGCAGCCATGCAGACCAATTTAATGCAGTGTGCGGCGTATGGTCTGAGCACTGACAGGCTGATCCCCCACCCCTTCAACCTCTACAGCAATGCTGGCAGCACTCATGCGTCTATTTCTCAACAACCTCCTGATATGATGCTGAGCACGTGCACTTAACTTCTTTCATCGACCATGGCGAGGCCTGTTCTGAGTGGAACCTGTCCTGTAAAAACCGCTGTATGGTCTTGCCCACCATGCTGCAGTTCAGTTTCAGGGTCTTGGCAATATTTTTATAGCCTAGGCCATCTTTATGTAGAGCAACAATTCTTTTTATTTCAGCTCCTTAGAGAGTTCTATGCCATGAGGTGCCATGTTTAACTTCCAGTGACCAGTGTGAAAGCGATAACACCAAATTTAACACACCTGCTCCCCATTTACACCTAAGATCTTGTAACACTAACAAGTCACAAGATAGAAACGAACATGGATGAGATCTGTGAGAATAAGCGAGCAGGAGAGGTAGACACAAGGGAAACAGAGAGAAAGATGGAGTTGCAGGGTATTGCCAAACCAGTTATAATACTGGAAACAGACATTGACAATATTCCAGAGGAAGAGGTTTTATCAACAAGAATTACAAGAGGGCTGAGGGGTCCCCTGGTGAGCTCCATCCTGGAGGAGGATTATGCAGTATCAAGAAAGGAGCTGATAGGAGATTTATTTCCTCACAATGGAGAAACAGAAATGGGCGGAGAGAGCTAGAGAGGAGGCCACCTAATCAGCGGAGGCACTCTAGCAGTCATCTTATTTGAAGGGATTTTGTTTAATGTAAAATATATGTAACACTTTTTAAATGTCTTGTTAAAACCCTACAAAAAGCAAGCCATCCTTTTTTTGCAAGGCATTTAATTCATACTTCTCTATAATTATTGTCTCGTGGGGACAAGTTGTTACTAAAACTTCACAAGCATAAAACCACAATCTGTTTTGACATTGTAAACATTCTTGGTATTGCACATGAAAATATCTTACCAGACTTTATGCCCACACACAGATTTTATGTCCACTGTCATTCTATGGTCCTACCTTTTTATGTAAATGAGGATTCTGTTCTATCAAAAAAGGATTACCATGATTACCAAAGCTCAATAACAGTAGAAATAACGATGTCTCCTAGTCCTTCCTAGGCCTTCTAGACTGGGAACATCCACAGCTCAAGTCCCATGGTCGACCTGTTATGACACATTACCTGACAACTCCCAACTTCTTGCCAAGATGAGAGAGATCTCCGAAAGGAAAGAGGAGGAAGAAGAACTCCGTTATAAGGTCATAGTTGTTACAGTCATGGCCAAAAATATCAGCACCCTTGAAATTTTGTCAGAAAATGCAACCCTTCTCTCAGAAAATTATTGCAGTTGCAAATGTTTTGGTACTTATGTTTATTTCTTTGTTTGCATTGGAACAACACAAAATCTGATATAATTCCACACAGAACCCTAAAAAATGCACTGGACAAAATGATTGGCTTAACTGAAAATAACTTAAATCAATCATTTCCTGTAACCATGAATGAGTTTCTTACACCTTTCTACTGGAATTTTGGACCACTCTTCCTTCGCAAACTGCTCCAGGTCATTCAGATTTGAAGGATTACTTCTCCTAACTGGGATCTCTCCACAGGTGTTCTATGGGATTTAAATCTGGACTCATTGTCGGCCATTTCAGCATTTTCCAGCGCTTTGTTTGTAACCATTTTTTGAGCGCTTTATGAAATGTGTTTCGGGTCATTGTCCTGCTGGAAGCCCCATGGTGGAGACGCAGCTTTCTGACACCGACACTATGTTGTGCCCCAAAATTCTTTGGTAATTATCAGATTTCATGATACTGTTCACATAGTCAAGGCATCCAGTGCCAGAAGCTGCAAAGCAAGCCCAAAACATCTTTGAACCTCCACTATGTTTGACTGTGGGGACTGTGTTCTTTTCTTTGAAGGCACTGGATGCCTCCACCATGATGTCCTTTACCAAAAAGCTGTACTTTTGTTTCATCTGTCCACAGTACATTCTCCCAGAAGGATTGTGGTTTTCTCATAAATTTTGGCAAACACCAGTCTTGCTTTTTTATGCCTCAGTGTTAGCAGTGGTGTCCTCCTTGGTCTCCCACCATAGTGTCCCTTTTTATTTAGATGGTGATGGATAGTACGAGCTGACCCTGTTGTACCCTGTGTCTGCAGATCAGCTTGAATTTGTTTGGAAGTTAATCTGGGTTCTTTATCCACCATTTAAACAATACTTCATTGTAATTTTTCATTAATTTTGCTCTTCTGTCCACGTCCAGGGAGTATAGCTACAGATTGTATGTGTGTATAGTTGGGCTTGTATGGGCCTGAAATGACCTTGAACTTCAATAACATTAATATTGGGACAAAGGACATTACAAGGGTTTGAAGTTTGAACACCACGAAGCACACCACAGAAGGTTCCACAGAAGATTGATGGAGCAGAGACTGATGAAAACGCTACACTACATCACTACTTTAAGTTCTATTAGTTCTACAGTGACGTACACCTGGTTGAGTGACGTACTTCCGGTTCCAGTCTGACTTGCTGCAAGTGGTTTGTGTTTGTGCCTCTGCTTAGCCTTGCTCTGACTCTCTTTTCTCAGTATTTCCTTATTTTATTACTTTTGGTGTTTAAGTTATTAACGCAACTTGTTGTGTATTGCTTACATCGTATTAAATTAACCAGATTCCGCTAGCTTTTGATTGTTATTTATTGCAGACGATTCAGTTCTGTTAGCACTGCACTAGCTGATCAGCTGTTTTTCGTGTTTACTGTGTTTTTACTGTCTATATTGTCTTTATCTCCTGCGTTTTTCATCTGCTCGAGTTTATAAAACAACTGCGGAAGTAAGAATAACTCGTTAACCACAGTGAGTTATGGCATCTTCTCCTGTTATTGTAACATGCACTGTTTGCCACGTTTAGTGTAGCCTTCTCTGTCAGCGCTGAGGGTTTTACATGTGATAAATGTAGGGAAATAGTTAGGTTGACAGAAAAGATTTTAGAATTAGAGACACGTATCCAGACTTTACTTGAGGATAGTAAGAATGATAGCGCTTTAGACCAGACTTTGGATGCGACTAGGTCCATACATTGTTCGGTTCCGGTCGCAAATCCCCCGCAGCAGGGAAACTTTGTGACTGTGAGACGAAATAATCGCAGGACAAAAGACTGCTCTTCCATTCCGAATACAGTTACAAACAGGTTCTCCCCACTGAGAATGACGCATCCACTAAGACACCTGTTGAAAGTGCCCTAGTTATAGATGATTCTATTGTACGGAACTACAAAATAGAGGCACCAGCCACCATAGTCACATGCTTACCGGGAGCCAGAGTGCCCGACATTACAGCAAATTTAAATGTGCTGGCTAAAGCTAAACGTAAATTCAGTAAGATTATTATACACATCGGCACAAATGATGTTCGTCTCCGTCAGTGGGAGATTACTAAAAATAATATTAAAGAGGTGTGTGAACTTGCTAGTACAAAGTCGGACACAGTAATTCAATTCAATTTTATTTATATAGCGCTTTTTACAATGTTACATTGCTTCAAAGCAGCTGTACATAAAAAAGAATAGCAGTAAAACACAAAGCAAATGTCTGACATGTTAATGGTATTATTGCAAATAATATTTGTGGGATAAGACTAATACTATAGTAGGCCTATAGTATGTTTATGAACAGAGAGCTGACTGAACCAATAGAGCCACAAAATTGTTTAGCAAAATACATGCATTCCAGTCTACATAAATTATAGTTAGGCAAAATACAAGCATTCCAGCTTACATAAGAAAGGTATATAATAGGCTACATCATGGGACAGTGCTATAAGGGATTTGCAATAGTACCATGAACTACACAACATGCAAAAGCAGNNNNCATACATACAAACATAAAATATATACAGTAAAATATTGGACGTTTATAATTTACAAAACCCTAGTCTAAATTAGACATCAGCAGTCTCCCAACAAGCAAGCCAACAGGGCGACACCAGGGACAACCAAAACTTCAATGATGTATAGATGGAGAAAAAAACCTTGGGAGAAGCCAGGCTTGACCAGGAGGGCCAGTTCTCATCTGGCACGTTAAAGCTGCAATTTGTAACTGTTTTAAATGTGAACAGAGTTTATCAGCTTATTATTTATGAGTGCATTTATTATTATACCTATTTATTATTTATGAGTTTATTGTGAAGTAATATTCTCTGGCCCCCTCTCTGCTTGTCGTGGTGACGAAATACATAGCAGACTGTCATCACTAAATGGCTGGATGTCTAAGTGGTGTCCACAGAACAATATAGGATACATAGATAACTGGAAACGTTTTTGGGGTAGACCTGACCTGTTGAAAAGAGATGGTCTTCATGGGCTGGGGCTGCTCGTTTATCTAGAAATTTGGCATATAGTCTTACCAATACTACTAATATTTGACTAACTGGGGCACAGGTCAGGAAGCAGACAGTCTGGCTTTACCAACTGTCTGCCAGCTGTCACATGCCACAGATGTCACATAAATATTATAATATAGAGACTGTGTCTGTCCCCCAGACTGGTAAATACAAAAAACCTGTAAACAATTATATGGTAATTTAATCAATGTTAAACAAATAAAAAGGTACATAATAGAGACAAACAATTAATAAAGCTTGGCTTGCTGAATATTAGAGCTCTCTCTACAAAAGCACTTTTTGTTAATGATGTTCACAGACCTAGATGTGCTCTGCTTGACAGAAACATGGTTAAAACGGGATGATTACATTACATTAAATAAGTCAATCCTCAAAATTACTGTTGTAAGCATGAGCCTCGTCCGACAGGCAAAGGGGGAGGTGTTGCTGCACTTTATTTGAATACATTTACAGCTGCCCAAAGATCTAACTTTAGTTACAACTCTTTTGAAGTAATGGTGCTTAATA